>LOJH01053031.1:0-12251 GCA_001685095.1 Ellobius talpinus
AGTAAGACAAAAAACTACATTAACATGATACAAGGAAATGAACATACCAATTGAAGGTCGCGGGCTACATTCATAGTTAAACATTCTGTTTCTAGAACAAAACAAATCAGGCATACCCTAGACCAGAACATTCTGTAGGCAAACCACTCACTGGGTAGAATCCAAAGTTATCTCTATAAAGGAACTGGACCCTTACTTGGATCCTTCGACTCTCCTTTGAGGCAGGAACGATCTACTTCTCTATTCCTGGAGGACAAGGTCTGGATATTAGCCACACCTGCTGACAATAACCTTGAGAGAGCAGAACTCTCTGAGCTAAGCTAGGTGGGACCTTTGTTTGAGGTAGAAGCTCAAAGACCACGAAGGAACTAGAGATAAGTTTCAATTCTCTGACCTTTGGTCAACGTGGAAATAGGCTCATATTTTCAGGCCTCCACAAGGACCTGCCTGGTTAGGGACCAGACACTGACTTTTATGAATGATGACATCTAAAATAGCTTTATTAATTAATTAGTTTCCAGTGTTTGAGAGCAAACGCGGAGCCTTGCATACTAGGTACGTGCTTCAGCACTTGAGTATACGTCTGTGGAGTCTATGAGCGCCCTCTGTGTTCTGGGCCTCATACTGAGGAGTGAATGTAAGATGGCTGGAGGAAAACAGCCCATAAAGATGACGACAAGACCACAACAATGTTGTTCTGATATTCATGTTTGTTTATTTAGCAAGTATTTGAAATAAAGAGATGTTATGGTCACTCTCCTCCTTGGTACTGGGACAAAAGCTAGCAAGTCTATCCTTGTCAGCTGAAGTGCCTAAATATGACCTAAGTTAGATTCTGAATATATAGCACAATGTTTTATTTGGTGAAAGCCTTGATTTATTTTTAAAGAAAGCCCTCCCCCCCAGCTCCAATTATGCATTCATTGCTTCCCCTAAGTGCCATCGCTTAGGGGACTCCACACAATATTTCAGAACGAGGTTAATTGCAGCTAAAGAAAAGTTTATGATTAGTCCAGACAGGTATTCTTCTTCATTGTCTGATACCATAAATCCATTAAATTCCGATCCATCTTGTCACCCTCTCCTTGAAGACCTAGTTATACCACCCACAGTACTAGTTGGATGCCGTGACTGTAATTGTGATCGGCAGAGAGCTTTCAGCGGTGCAATAAATTAGCTGCTAGCAGAGAGGGACTTTGGGCCATCCCCAATTCCGCATCGGAATCTGAATTTTTAACTACCCTATTACCAGCAAATAGCCTCATTTGGAAGCAAGAATCAGAGAAAAGGATAGGCCTCCTCTTCGGGTAGAAAAATATGCTTAAGAATACTTTTTACCAAATAACAGCATTATTCTTTTATATATGCAGTATGTTTAAAACACCAGTGTGTCTAGCGTGCAAACAAGGGATGTTCAAGCATTGGTCCCAAGACCAGTGACCCAAACATCTGTTTACTCACAAGCTTTGCTGGGTGGAGGGCTACGCAGGTCAGTAGTGGTACCACGCTGACTCCAAGCTTCTGGCTTCAATAATTGCGGTGATTTGCCGTGGGAAAGAAGGTTTGAGGTCACTTCCACTTCTTTATGTTTATTTCTTACTTTGGAAGCTTTCTGCTGTCTGTAACCTCTGGTTCTGAAATTGTGTGGAATCCTCAGATGGCTTTATGGGCTGTTTTCACAGCTTGCAGATAATCCTGGGAAATAGAGGCCACAGGGAGGCTCTTTTCAATGAGAATGGACAACACATTTTCCTCTGCTTTGGTTTGGCTTTTACTTTCTGAAAGAAAGAGAACTTCAAGGACTCACTAGTGTATATGTGCACACACACACACACACACACACACCACAACTACCACCACTGTTGAAATTGACACCGATGAAAAACCTTGTATGTGCATACACAAGAGTGTATATACCTGTGTATAAAAGCCGAAAGCCCATGATACATGTTTTCTTCCTTGAAATTTCAGTTGTTGACATGCTGGAAGAATTGGGTATGTAAATTATTTCTGCCCCCGGGCACTTTCACTTGAATGGCCAGCACTTATTCAGCTGGCCACTGTAGGTCTCCTGTCCTTGTCCACAGTCCAGGGGTAATATTTTTTAATACGGATGAACAGCTCTTCAAAACCTTTCCCATGTATTAAGCATAAATAAGCCATTCTCAGCATCCAGTTTACATGTCTTTCCTTCATATTTATTTCTCCACAACAAACATATTTATTGGGGCCATTATGAGGAAAATCTCCCTCCCCATAAATGGGATCGGGAAGAAGTGATGGACGGTGTGTGTGTGTGTGTATGTGTGTGTGTGTGCGCGCACATGAACATGTGCTTTCCTCTCTTGAGAATTCTCTTCAGTGATCTATACCATTGGACACACTCTAAAAGGCAAGACCCTAGGTCTTAACAGTTTGGACTAACAAATGCATGCAGAGACACACAGGCGATAGGACACACAGCGTCTCTGGAGGGCGTGTTTTTTGCACTGATATTTGCAAGTTAACCCTTCATGCACCACACCCACCCGTGTCTCTAAAGCATCCTTAGGATCCATTTTGTGTTTTGTTTCTAACCGTGCATCTTCCATCCAAATAGCTACCCAAGAGCAGCTTAAATCCTACAGTCTGGATAAATGATGTCTTGGCTGTTGACTAAATTTTCCAAGCTAAGTATGGCTGTCCCCCAGCCAATAAGAAACTAATAGTGTTTTCTGGTAACCACCAAGGGCAGTTGTCTTAGCTATGGGGTAATATTGAACAGATAACTTGATGGCTGTAGTCCTCAAGGTGAGTGAAAAGAGCTGTCATTAAGATTCTGTGGGATTTGGGTGATCGCTGGGCAGTGTGAGAAAGAATGTTCTACATATGTGCGCCTGGACACAGCAGGAGGCTGTGACGGCCCTTTTCCTACTTTGCTGTTGAGGCCTCTTTTTCAGTGCTCACTGACCACTATGGGGGAGCTGGAGAGAGATGGGAAATGTCAAGTTCATATGTGACTTCCCACAATTCCCTGTTGGTCTGTTAGAGAGCTACACAGCTTGTGTTGGAGAATGAAAATCCATCAATATGATTGTTATTAACTAGGTGTACATGGGGGACACTATCCCTCAAATGCTCCTGTTTATACCTACATCAGGCTCACGCTCCTGACAGACAGTCTAAGGGTGCTTTGGGAAGACATCACTCAGAAAGCCAATGACCTGACTAACCCTAGTGTTGGCAGCCTTCGTGAACACCAGGGACTGGATGACCCACTTACATCGTCAGAGCAAGGCTGAGGGAAGAGGGCACCTGAGGTCAGTCCTGGGCCCCAGTTGCTGCTGCTGTTTTGTGGACAGATCTCTTTCTAGGACAGTTTAGATGTATCTATTTTTAGCACCCAGACTTTTCATGCAGACTGTTGCACATGAACAAGATCTGATGGTAAGGCCTAATGAGTTCCTCTGGTCTAGTACATTTGTAAATCTGAGCTCATAAGCTAGTGTATGGGCTGCTTTCCTCCTTCTCCTTCTCCTTCTTCTCCTCCTCCTTCTCTTCTCTCTTCATCCTCCTCCTTTTTACTTTTGTCTTTGTTTTTTGTTTTTTGAAACAGGGTTTCTCTGTGCAGCCCTGGTGATCCTGGAACCAGTTCTGTAGAAAGGTTGGCCGTGAACTGAGATCCCCCTGCCTCTGCCTCCTGAGTGCTGGGATTGAAGTTGTGTGCTCCCATGCCTGGCTAAATGGTCTGTTTTCTATGACTGTTAATCACTACAAAAATTATTCGGATGGAGAATTTATTTTATAAATTAATATAATTTATACATTAATAACAACTTATTTTATAAATTAATATAATACAATTATACATTTGTATATAAATAATATATTTGCATTATATATTACATTTATACAATATATGCATCACAGCATATTATTACATTATATTACATTTTATATTAATATTAAAATATTTTATTTTTACTTTAAAATCTTAACTTTTTATAGTGGATGCAATTTTTAAATGTGGGAATTCACAGACTTTAAGTTTACAATTTAACAGCTTAGGATAAATATATATACATATAAGCAATAACCTTAACCAAGGTAATGCAAACTCCACCAATCCAGAAAGCCCCTTTGGGCCTCTTCAGTTTCTTCCCTGCCAACAGTGACTAACCACTGACTACTTTTCCCTACTTTTAAATGACTAAGGGATGTAATATACATTATGTAACCGTGTGCCTGTCCATCAAAGGGCCAAGGCAGTTTCTTTATTAACCAATGAAAGTAACATATAGACAGATGACCCTCCTCCATCAATGTTTCAGAAATTCACCTGTGTCTTTAAATGTATCAATAGTTCATACTTTCATAGCTAAGAGTAGGATTCTTGCATATAAACATAATATGATGTAATTCTACTGAGAATTCCATCAGTTTCTTCATAGTGTTTATCTATTCGAAAGAAAGCAACTAAACAAAAGCAGATTTTAAAAGATTTATTTTTGTTATTTTAAATTACATCTGTGTGTGCCTGTGTGCAGGTATATGGGAGCACAGCACCCACAGAGGTCAGAAGAGGGTGACATTAGATCCCCTGGAGTTGGAGTTACAGCAGGTGTGAGCCACTTGATGTGGGTGCTGGGAGCTATACGCATTCAGTCTTGTCTCTGGCTCTTGGGAAAAACCTAATATCTTCAGTTGTTTCTTCTCTAGGAATAGAAGTCAGGCCAGACCCCAGATACCAAGGGTGTTCTTACTATGGGCTAATCATGGCAAGGATATCCAAGGTGATCACACAGTAAAATGGTCCACAATGGAGGGATTAAAAAGAATAGGGACCGGGGAGATGGCTTAGTGTTGCTTTTGTAGAGGACCCAGGTTCAATTCCTTGTGCCCACATGGTGGCTCTCAATGATCTATAACCCTAGTCCTAAAGGACCTCATGACCTCTTCTGGCCTCCATGGGAACTAGGTACATATGGTTCACATACACACATGCAGGAAAAATATTCATACACATAAAATGATAAAATAAATACATCTAAAATGTGTTTAATGCAGAAGGGCAGGACTAGATCATAAAGGAAACAAATATATCATGTGCAGACATTGGGGGTTTCAATGACATGGAGAACTAAGGTCTTAGGTGGTCACTCACTGTTTCTGGCATATGATACACAGATGTGTTTGATAGCTTAAGGACAAGGGACCCTCACTGCCACCTCTGGTGTCTGATTGGTCCCAGACCTTTATCTTTTTAGTGGGATAGCTGGGTACCTCATCTGCTTCCATCCTACCTAGTCCTATCTATCACTTTGTAGGCAGAGACTGCTCATTCATTTCCCAGCCACCCAGACCGGAAATAATCACACAGAAACTGTATTAATTACAACATTGCTTGGCCTATTAGCTCAGGCTTCTTATTAACTAACTCTTACATCTTGAATTAACCCATATATATTAATCTATGAATCACCACGAGACTGTGGCTTACCGGTAAGATTCTGGCTGGTGTCTGGTGTCTTTCTCCTCTAGCAGTTATATGGTGTCTCCTTGACTCCACCTGTT
The DNA here is from genome assembly GCA_001685095.1 of Ellobius talpinus. Lineage (NCBI taxonomy): Eukaryota > Metazoa > Chordata > Mammalia > Rodentia > Cricetidae > Ellobius > Ellobius talpinus. Next base: position 5,554 of record LOJH01053031.1, read on the forward strand.
CTCTCTGTGTATCCCTGTTTGGATTTCCTGCCCAACTTCTCTCTACTAAGCCATTGACTGAAATAGCTTCTTTAATAACCAATGGTAATAACACATAGCATATAGAGGGGAACCCCATATCAACTTTTATCTTGGTACCAGGACCCTCCTTAGCCTTTCCATTTCAATTGTTTATCTGGTCTTACCAGCTTAGACAATTGACTGGTCCTAAGCTTGTTACTTACATCTAGAATGACCAGACAGAATGAACTTCCTGCCACATGAGGACACGTTCAGAATTTTTCTCACTGACATTACAACTAGGGCTGAGTAGGTACCTAACTATGGCTGTGGACGCTAGGTAGCAGACAGGTGCCTCCCTGAAATCTATCTTGCCTAATTGTAACTCATGCAGGAATCCCAGGAGCCAGATATTTACCCATTAAAGCATAAGTTCCTTCAGGACATTAGTCACTATCAAGTCTTTGCACTTTGGTTAGAACAAAGGATCTGAGCAAGATTTTATAGAGGAAAACTTATATATATATTATAATATATTATATATATAATATATTATATAATGTTGATATTATGGAGAAAGTAGTAAAGATTCCCAGAAGATTATTGTACTGCTTTGCTCAAGACTGGTGCTCTATATTCTAGTTAATTTGACTTCAGCAATCAATGCAAAAAAAAATCAAGTAACTGTGCAAAGCGTCACACAACACTCAGAATGAAATAAATCCTTTCTTCTCTGTTAGATGGTTATTATTCTGAAAACATTATGGAAGATAATGTCTCCCAGTTCACCGCCCTCCCCACTACCCGCCCTTTCCAACCCACACCACTCCTGCTTTTATTTCGAACTCATCAGGACCCTCTTTTGTCCTGGTATTTTGATGTGCCATCCCCTCCTAGGTTTCAGTCTTTTTTTTTTTGGACTTTCATATTTTACATCCCATCACATTGCTTGGAGACATAGATGTGAAAAACCCCTAATGAACAAAGTCTAGCTTAGTAGACTGGAAAAATAAAGGAAAATTATTATAATGGAAGCCAAGGAGTTTGGGTTCATTTGCCTAGTTAACTTAAATATTTTGAGCTTTGTAGATGGAGAAATTGGAACTGAAATTTGTAGATATTTTAACTTGACTGTAAAACCTGCTCCTAGGTTTTCTATACTACCTATTTCTAATAACTATTTAATAATTCTGAAAATTAATGTATTGGGGTTTGGTGCAGGAGAATTCTATATTCTGTCAATTATATTTTAAATAAATGCTGATTGGCCGGTAGCCAGGCAGGAAGTATAGGTGGGAAAACAAGATAGGAAGTAGAGGTGGGGCAATGAGAACAGGAGTATTCTGGGAAGAAGGAAGCTCTTTCTGCAGTCCTCCCTAGACACCAAAGAAGCAGAATGTGATCTGCCCTGCTGAAAAAGGTACCGAGCCATGTGGCTGATATAGATAAGAATAATGGGTTAATATAAGTTAGAAGAGCTAATACGAAACCTGAGCTAATGGGCCAATCAGTTTTATAACTTATATAGACCTTATATAGACCTATGATTCTTTGGGACCTAACGACTGTGGGAACAGGGCAGGACAGAAACCCCTCATGTTACAGGGGTTTCTGTCACTGTGACAAAATGCCCAAGATGAACACTTGAAAGAGGAAGGACTTGTATTTCAGCAGACTATGGTCAGATGGCACCATCACCATCTTGGTCCCTAGGGAAGGCAGAGCATCATCCCAGCCAGAGACCATGATAGATGGGGAGGCGAGCAAGCAGAGAGTGGGGATAGGTGGGTTTGCGCACAAGACAGTCCCCAGGGCCATGTTCCCCAGGACTCATTCTCTGTAACTGGGTGCCACACATGTCCTTTGGAGTCATTTTAGACGCACACCATGGCACAACCATCACCTGTCTAGTCTCTGTTGTTTGTGCTTGCTCTCTGTGACTCCCTGCCCCTCTGTACTTCTTTCCATATTAATATACAATGTAAAGCCATAGTCGTGATATCTGGTCAAGTCCTCATCTCCTAAAACTGGGTTACAAACCTCTCACTGGTTCCCATACCAACCTGCTCTTAAATCTCAAACAGAACACACTTGCTGTAATATTACTGCCTATTTACCCGCTCAGCTCTTCAATAAGAATATAAGTATTTTTGTCCCTATTTCTGCTTATGGTTTGCCATAAGCTACCTTTTGACTAGTACCATCCTTGCAACACAATAAAGACTCAACAATATTTAGCCACTTGGTGACATTATACATCAACCAAATCTCCTTGCTGCCTTTATTTCTCTGATAATTTTAGAAGACAAATTTCAGTATTTAGAGCAATGTTTCTGAACCTTCTTAATGCTGCAACCCTTTAATTCAGTTCTCAGGTTTTAGTGACCCCTAGCCATAAAATTATTTCATCAATACTTCATAACTATAATTTGCTACTATTATGAATTGTAATAAAAATACCTGCTATGCAAGATATCCGATATGCAACCTCTGTGAAATCCCCATTGGGCCCCCAAAGGGTTGTGACCCACAGGTTGAGAACCACTGATTTAGACCATCTTCCTCCAACTTCAGCAACAATGCCTGTTGTAACGTTCATGAATTTTTTCAAGAGTATCATAAAAGATTAAGTCAAATGGGGGAGAGCCTCTCATGGAGCCTCAGTCTTAGACAAGGAACTCTAGGCAGCCAAGCAATGTTGAGAGCAGGAGAAATAGTCTTCCCCAGGGAAGATCACATCAATTGGTTATCTAATGCCAAATGATCAGCCCTAAAAACATACAAGTAACATTGTAGAGACTGAGCAGGTTCTACTTATATATTTAAAATATATATTTACATATATATTTAATATCTCTAATAAATATAAAATATATATTTTATGTTAAGTATATATTTCCAAATATATAAACATAAAAGTAATGAAGAAAAACTATATATATACTTTTATATTGCCCAGGGATACACCTCCCCCATAAAGCCACGCCTCCTAATGTTTCCCCAACAGTTCTACCAACTGGGGACCAAGCATTCATGTATATGAGCCTATGTGGGCCATTCTCATTCAACCCACCAGAATTCATAGCAACAATTAAAGAAATGGAAGTCATGAATTTGAAAGAGAGCAAGGAAAGTCTGTGGAAAGAATTTGGGGCAGGAAAAGGGGGATGATTTAATTATATTTTAATTGAAAATAAAACCACTTAAAATACTTTTTTGGAAAAGAAAACTGATAATGATAAGACAGACCTTTTAGGAAAGAATTTGTTTTAAAATAATGGGGAGACGTAAATAGGAAAATATATAGATGAAAACAATCAGCATATATGGTACAAAAGGCACAGTACTGTACAAATAGTGGATTGGGGCTGAGGGTCCAGCTAGAGGTGACGCGTACTACATTGTCAACCAGAAAAGAATATAGTAAATAGACCTATCTGAGGGTCACTGTCCCAGTGTCTGGCCTGGTGGGAGGATAGCTCTCCTGTTAGGGCCCAAGAGCCATAGAGAACAATGCATGTAAACCATGTCATCTGTCCCTCCAGAGAGTGGCTCTGCTATTAACTTCCCCAAGCGTTCTTTCAGATTGGGATGGGTCTTTCAGGGCACAGTGAGATCTACTTTCAGAGAGATTAGAGATGAATCAAGAGCTTGTCTAGGATCAGGATCTCCAGGCAAACATGCTGAAGCTCAGAACAGGAATCTTAAGAAAACAAAACACAAACTCAAAAAAACCAAAAGTCTGTAGGTCAGTTACAGGGTAAGGGCAGGGGTAGAAGCTGTCACCCAGCACTCACCCTGATGATGTCACCGTCCAGGAGGCAGCAGTTAAAGACAAATCTCCCAAGAAAAGTTCATTTTGTGAGAACAAGTAAAGCAGGACCCTGGAAAGGAAGCTTAGCTCATAAACTCTAAGATTGCACACAAATGGGATTGAAGATCAAATTACCTTGCAGCAAGTGGCCTGTGACCAGGGTGCACATTGAGGAAGGATGGGGGCAGTTGTGGAACAGCTTAGGGTACTGCCTTGGAAGGAGATCATTTTCTCTCCATCTAAGAACCAAGACAGTTTTAGTGCATCAACTCTTGGGACACCCATGAGCCAGGAAGCACCACAGATACAAGACTCCACGCGATTACTGCCGTGAGACTCTCAATCGAGATGATGGAGACAAGTTCGTAAAATAGGTGCAACTGTTTGTTTCTTACTTCTACTTGTTTAGGTATGCTTTTATGGATTTTTGTGTAGTTGTCTATGGATAGAGACCAAAAATCAGCACCAATGTATTCCTTAATTACCATCTATCTTGTTTTCTGAGACAGGGTCTTCCACTGAGCCTGGAACTGGTTTGGCTAGAGAATCTCAGAGATCTTTCTGTCCCTGCTGACCATGTGCTGTAATTGCAGGCATGCAGCTCTGTACCTGGCTTTCATATGGGTCTTTCTGCTTGGGAGGCAAGCACTTTACCGACTGAACTATCTCCCCAGCTCCTTGTTTATCTTGGAAGTCTTGGTTGCCAAGAGTCTAACACTTTCTTTTTAACTGACTACTTCAATAGGAAGCCCACTCCCATTTGGGCTATAAGAACACATCCCTGCCTCTGCATGTCTATTCTGTTTTACAGCAAGCTTTATGGGGACTGATCTCTCTCCTTGAGGCACTAATAGTATCTTTTCGTACATGTGGGACCCTCCCCCATTCAATGCATACAGACCAACAGCTCTTGTCTTTTAGAAGCTTCTTTCCATGGCATGGATGGATCTCCCTTATCTGAGAGTAGTTAGGCAACACTCTGGCTCCAGTGTAAATATGCTTTAACTTAGGGATTTGCCACAAATCCTACCCATTGGGTTATCAACGAATGCTATCACCACACATGGGCATTTCCCAAAGACTCATATCAAAAGAATGTTATAATGAAGTCACTTAGGCCACATTGTGGATATATTCAGAGGCATTTTATTCTCCAGGGACATAGGTGAACAAATGTAGAATACACATTTCAGTCACTGGGTCTTTTTTTTAATATCTGATTTTCTGGAGGAGAAAGAAAGTGCATCTTTTTCCAGACACACAGATTTTCTAGCCCTTTCTTCTATGCTCGTGTCTGCCTCTTTATTTACGTGCTGCCTCTTTCCAGACACATATTGGTAGTTGGCTTTCTTTCCCTTAGAACACTGTACTTGGTGTTCATTTCTGCTGGTGAGGGTGGTTTAGTCTGGAAAGAGTCTATTGATGTGCATAAGCACATCTCCCCAATCCTTTCATCTGTCCTGAGGATCCTTGAGGCCTCTGTTGTATTATAATAGTCCTTGTGAAGAAAATTGGTTTGTTTGAAAATTGGAGAAATAGTGTAGAAACCAATGGAATACGTTCTAAGTATTGGGAATGAGTCTGATTGAAATAAATGATGGTATTAATGTAAAAGTCTATTTTTATTCAGTAAAAACAATTAAGTTAATTAACAAGCAAAGATTAGGTTGACACGGTAGATTCAAAACTAATGACAGTAAGAACCAAGCTTTTATCTAATTTCAAATCAATGACATTAATCGTTTCTAAACCCGTTATTTCTGAACTCAATACTTTTAAAAATTAACTTCAAAATTTTTAAGTCATAAATAAATCTTTTCTGTTTTTAAGCAATAAAGAAAGTTCCTGTACTTTGATAGGTCATGACTCTCAATCTGAAAATGAGCTGTTTTCTGCAAAATTGTATTACACGGAAGACTTCCTCTTGAACCATGGTCCTTTGGCTCCTGTTTCTGTCATTGCTAATAATACCTAGGGCATTGAAATCCTAATACAGAGATCCATGGGCTGGTCCCTCACAGGGTTGGTTAAAGTAGTTTACCTGCATTTATTTATAGTTTTCTGAAAGCCATGATAACCACAGTTTGGGACCTAATGGCATGGTGCACACATGGAAAGGATTAAATTAGAAGTAAATGTCTGAAAACTATGCACATGTGATTTGCATAGATTAAATGCAGGTAAAGATCAAGTGGATGTGCAGCCTTTTGTCTAACAGTCTCTCGGGTGGGAATCGCTCCAGAAGTGGTTAGCACGGTTCCTGTGGTCTGGGATTGCCCTGGATTGCTGTCTAGTTGACGACCCCAGTGAAGGCTGAGGCTTTGCTTTAGGGAGAGGAATGCTGGATGTTGAGATGTCTGTGCCGCCTCTCTAGAGGGTCACATGATTAGACATCAACCCTGTTGGCCAACTACTGCTAACATGGGGAAACGATGACTACTTATTACAAGATTTAATAAAGCAAATGATTGTTAGTAGTAAGCAAAAGAGATTTTTAAAAATGTTTGCTACTATGAATGAATTATATGTAACAGTGGGATTCAGTAGGATGTTTTATATGTTTATTATGCATTTGGATCGTACCGACTCTCCCACTCCCCTGATGGTCTTTCCTCTTTACAATGTGTTCCCTTCAATGTATGTGTGTGTGTGTGTGTGTGTGTGTGTGTGTTATGGTAGATGTGATTGCAGGGTATGCAGGGAGGAGAACTTAGCTCCTCTAAGAGAGACCTGAAAGAGAAAATGAGGGGCTGTATCCTAGTAAGAGAGGTCCTGAACGAACTCTTCTCAGGAACAAAGAAGGGTCAGTGGGATGTATGCAGAGAGACTAAATTGACGTTGGTCCTATGTAGTGATATGGGGGGCGCAGGCCTGCTTTTCGTCC
>LOJH01053032.1:0-12251 GCA_001685095.1 Ellobius talpinus
CTGATTGGCCCATTAGTTCAGGCTTCTTATTAACTCTTATAACTTATATTAGCCATAATTATTGTCTATGCTAGTCACATGACTCGGTACCTTTTTCAGCGAGGCAGTCACATCTTGCTTATTCTGTGGCTGGCTCACAACTGCAGAAAGAGCTTCCTTCTTCCCATAATACTCCTGTCTCACTGACCCACTTCTACTTCCTGTCTGGTTGTCCCACCTATACTTCCTGCCTGGCTACTGGCCAATCAGTGTTTATTTAAAATATAATTGACAGAATGTAGACATTTGTCCCACACCACAACTGTAAAGTGAAAGGTGTGTTCTCATTGTTCAGCAGGCTAGGCTTTATAACTTACAGGGAAATTGAGGCTGGATCTAAAACATTTATTACTATTGAACTGTGAGATCTTCTGAAGGAGCTGACATGGGCCTTGACGGTAAAGACCAAAATCACAAGCAATGTAACAAGTAACTTGCAATAGATTTCTTTTTCTTTAATATATTTTTTTCTTTTCTTTTTTAAAGTGTGTGTGTGTGTGCGCACGCATACATGTGCACATGCATGTGTACCATGTGCTGCCGTGTGTATAACACAGCATACATGTGGAGGTCTGAGGATCTTTTATCATGTGGTTCCATGTGTCAGCAACCAACTTTACCCACTGAGCCATCTTGCCAGCTAGATTTAAGAATACATTTCATATAGTTAACATAACTATATGAATATAGTTTATATTTGCCAAACATCAATTAAATTTTTTTTGATTGTTTTTATTTTATGTATATGAGTATTTTACCCGCATGAATGTATGTGCAGTGCCCATGGAAGCCAGAAGAGGGCCTCAGGTTCTCTGGATGTGGAGTTACAGATGGCTATGAGCCACCATGTGAGTGCTAGGAAACAAACCCAGGTCCTCTGCAAGAGCAACCAGTACTCTTAACAGTGAAGCCATCTCTCTAGCCCCATACCTGTAATTTTAGGACATAAACATCTAACACAATTTTTTTACTTCCTCTTTTTCTTTGGGATGTGCTGGTACAGACCATGGGTAATTCATATGCTGGGCAACTGAAATCGGCTAGATTTGAGGAAGCTCTACACAATTCCATAGAGGCCTCGCTCAGATGCAGTAGTGTAGTGCCACAGCCAATCTTTTCCCAGCTCTACTTGGACCCAGATCAACACCCTTTCTCATCTGCAGGTAAGTTTCTCAATTGCATGCATTACTAGACCCCTTTCAGAAGAAGCAGAAATTCCAAATCCTGGAAACTCAAACAAATGTTAAAAATGATAATCTTACACTCCCCAAAAATAACTTTCTGGATTTCTCTTATAATCTTTTCTCCATAAGCATCCTTCTTAAAAAATTAAATTTGCTTTGATTTCTTTGCTTACCCAGATGTCAAACCCAAGGTGGAAGACCTAGATAAAGATCTAGTACACCGCTACACTCAAAATGGCAGCCTGGATTTTTCTAACAACATAGCAATTAATGAAATGGAAGATGATGAAGATGAAGAAGAAATGTCTGACTCAAACAGCCCACCAATTCCCTATTCACAAAAGCCAGCCCCAGAAGGATCTTGCACTACAGATGGTAGGTTTGCACCTCTGAATTCTTTTCAGATTTGTATTGTAATTTCATCTGGCCTGTTTCCAGTCTTTCCATGTGGTTTTCAAGACTGGATACCAGTCACTGTTGGAAGGAATGTGTGGCTATATCCTGATGCATTTATCTAATTACTCTTTACCAATTAAAAGCTCGGGAGCCAGATATCAGGATAATAGATCAGAGAAGGAGTGGAGACGTGACCAGTGACCTCCTATCTCTGTCATTCCTCCATCCAAAGGAGATGAAATCCTCCCTAAGCCCTGCCCTACTACTTCCTGTATCTCTATCTTTATTTAGTCCTTTTGGTTAATTTTGGTCAGCTAGTACCTAGCACTGCCCTCTGATTCAAAGCAAACTTTATTGTCAGAATGCAACCAAAATATCACACAATCTCCTCACCCCTATGGACTCTTGAAAGCTCACAACAGTTGTCTACAGGAAATAACCCCTATTGTAAATGAGGAGAGTGAGGATCACAGTTGAACTAAAGATCTGTGCAGGTGCAAGTTCAGGCAAAGGTCAAAGCTTCTCCAGTACACTCTCATGAGCTTTTGTTAAGAAAATGTTTCGACTTTCTCCTCCTTTTAGTTCACTTCCAAGATAGTAACAGAGATTCTAGATGCCCTGACTCTATATCTACCTGGAATATTTTTATTACATTTGTTTATGTCTTGTGTGTGTTACATATGTGTGTGGGTGCTTATGAACCATGCTACACACATGGATCAAAGGACAACTTGCAGGAGTAGGCCCTCTCCTTCCACCCTGGGGATGCCAGGGATCAAACTCAGATGTCATGCTTGCTGACAGGCACCTTTGGCTACCTAGTGGTCATCTCACTGGCCCTACACCTATACTCACTGAGTGCTGAGGTAAAATATAAATCCTTTATAAATATTATAAATGCAAAATCTGGTTATACACTATAAAATGTCAGTAATTTGATTCCCTCTCTCTTTCCCTGTCCCCCATCCATCCTTCCCTTACCCCCTCAGTTTTTTGAGACTGGGTCTCATTATGTAGTGTGGGCTGGCCTGGAATTCAGTATATAGAACAGACTGGCCTCCAACTCACAGAGATTTATTTACCTGCCTCTACCTCCCAAATGATGTGGTTAAAGGTGTGCACCACGCCAGCTGATGATCTCATTCTGTTTGTGCATGTCAGCTTTATATACCACCACACTTTTAACCACATTTTAAATAAGGAAACCATGGTTTCTAATGCTTTTATTGTTTTGTGGTTTCAGTGATAACCCAACTTAAAGTCTGCTTTCTTCCCCTTACCTAGCGGCTGTGTTCTGATCGCCCACCTAATTAATATATGGAGTGTGTTTTTTATATTCCAGCTGACTGACATTAGCCTGCATGGTGTCAGAGCATGGAAACCTTGAGGAGACAGGGAGGGGAGAAAGAAGAAGGTTCCAGATCTCAGGACAATTTCCTGACAAAGCTTAGAGAACAAGTCATTTGATATAAATTAAAGCCTTATCCAGATGAAGCCAGAAAAATAGTTGGCCTTGTTCAGAAATTTATTTTCTTTTGGCTTCCTACTTCCCTGAGAATCTGACAACCCATAGAGGACTCCAGCCCCTCTAGTTAGAGGGAGGGAAAAGAGACCTAAAGAATTCTCCTGTGGTTCACAAGTATCCCTAGAAGGTGTGGCCATTGCGCTCTTCATGTTAGGCCTGCCCACGACACATCACTTCTATGGATTTGCTTTCACATATGGTTGACCCTTTTGCTCAGAATTAATGTGATGCACAGTGTTTACTCGTTACTGATGTGCCGTATGCCTTTAAACCCATGGGGATGTGGACAGTGAAGCTGTGTATTGCTGTTTACTTGATTTGTATTCTTGTTACATTTTCTTCAACTGAGCTCATCCAGTAACAAATAACATTGAACAGTGCTTAAAATGATGGTGTCTCATTGAGAATCTAATTACATGTGATAATTTGATGTGGGATGTCCTTCTGTATATGTGTTGCTTTTATTGGTTAATGAATAAAGCTGCTTTGGCCTATGGCAGAATATAGCCAAGCTGGAAGAGATATAGAGAGAGAGTAGGCAGAGTCAAAGAGATGCCAGGTAGCTGCCAAAGGAGAAAGATGCCAGAACTTTCTGATAAGTCACAGCCTCATGGCAATACACAGATTAATAGAAGTGGATTAATTTAAGATACAAGAGCTAGGTAGGAATACATCTAAGATATTGGCCAAGCAGTATTACAATTAATACAATTTCTGTCTGATTATTCAGGTCTGGGCAGCTGGAAACGAAAGAGCAGTCTCCATTTACAATAATTAAATAGAACTAGAGTGTGGGAAGGAGGTTTTCTTTGTTCTTCTGTACCTGGAGTATGTTTTCAGTTTGGTAGTGATGTTATTTATAGCCAGGTATTTTGGAAAGGTATTTTGTAGGTACCAAATTATAAACTTGACGTCCTAACAATAATACGCCTTTAATTTCAACACTTGGGAGGCAGAGGGGTGGATCTCTGTGAGTTTGAGGACAGCTTGAGATATATCATGTCATGTATTCCAGGATAGTCACAGCTACATAGTGTCTCAAAGAAAACAAATAAACAAAACAACAACAGTGAGAACCCCATGAAGTCAGGATGCATTCTACATATTTGTCAGGATCTCACTCTCACCCAGGCTGACCTTTAACTCAAGCCATAGCTACAGAAGTTGGAGTGATCCTTTTTCTTCAGCCTCAGCCCCAAAGGGCGATGGTGATTTTAAGGTAAAGGCAGGCAATTTTTTCTGAGAATAAAGAACTCTTCCCCACCAAAGCAGAAGATTAAGATCCAACACGTTCTGAAGACACTCATTCTGTACCCAAATTCCTACATCAACTGCTTCCAGTTCTTATAACTACTGTTATTGCTCTTGTCCCCTACTTAGCTCCCCCTCCCCCCGTGAGATGGCATTTAAAATAAAAAGGTGTTTATAACTTGGTACTTTATATTTCACATAATGTTATCAATTCTGCTCACTTGGCAATCGTTCTAAAAATCTTCCTGCTCAAAAGGAAAGTAGCCCTGAAGATGTGCTTACACAAACAGCACTGAGACCCAGGAAACGGAATGACTGTGGCCTTGTTTGAGAACACCACCTTCCAGTCCTGGTCCTCTGTTTGCCTAAGGCTTGGGGAGGACTCTAATGCTATTTTTAGAGGCAATTTAGATAAGCAGGTTCTTAACATCTGAGAGGTTGCCATTCATAGGGAAATTTTACTTGCTAATTTCTTATGTAAATTATTGAACTAGAGCAGGTTCCTATCCTGCTGGGAAGCAGTTGATTGTCTATGCAGGTGAAGAGCAGCCAGATTTGGGGCCTTTGAGAGCTGTTTTCATTACTTCAGTTGGGTTTGCTGCTGTGTCAGTAAATGTCCCTTTCCCCTTTTTATTTACTCTGGTGCCTTCAAGTTGGAGATAATTGGAGAATGCAAATCCCTTTCTATGAAGTGAAAACCCTGGCTATTTTCTTAAGAAAATGCAGATGAAGTTTATATAGAAGGGTTCTCTCACCACCACCATTTTAATTAAAATCATTTGTCTCAAAAGAGCGTTGGTGGGAGAGCAGCCTTTCATTATTGCTCTCAGATGAAGTCATTCCCTGAGCAAGTTTGCAAAGCAAGTTGTCCACCCAAATAAGCAACCATCTTCCCTCCCTGTGTGCAGCAGCAGCCTGGAGCCTTCCAGAGGGTGCCCTGAGGCAATCTAGTGGTCTCTGAGTATTATTCTTAGCCTTTCAGAGTTATCTGCCTGCCATGAGGGATCCTGGGATCTTGTTGGTCTAGAAATCCAGTCACATTTCATGGATTCTGTAGTTAACCACTCCTTATAGGCACAGTTTATTTTCAGTTAAAAAAAAATAGACATTGCTCTTAACATAATATTTTTTTTCTTTCTTTGGGGATCTCTGATCTATAATGTGTTTAATTAGCTGTGCTAACCCCTGACAATGAGAATTTAGGGAAATATTCAGGAAATGTTTACAGTCAAACACCAGGTCCTTGGCAGGGGAACTTCAGAATCTTTAGGCTAACTACAAACTGAATTAAGTAACTTTCCCCTAATTCTGTGGCCATCTTTGGCCATAAACTGATTCCCTCCTGACCCCATGCTTAGTGTAGCTTTCTCTTTCCACTCCATTCTTTCTTTTTTAATTAAATTGCCTGAGGCTGTATTGGCAAGTAGCTTGAAGAAAAGTATTTCAAGACTATTTTTAGGAGCACCTTTATGTGTATAGAAAGTGCAAGCCTCAAGTTCCATTTCTATACATAGGCAGTTTCTTCCATGAGCAGCGTAGCACAGGAAGCACATGTGGTCTAGTGAGTGAGTTATTGCTCAGATACTTTTATGAGCTTTAACAAGTCTATTTGCTTTGGCTCCTTGCTTTTATCCAATGTTCTTTTCTGAGCCAGAATCCTATCAAAAAATTACACCAGGTTTAGCTTATCTTTTTAGGTTCCTCTTAGCTGTGACATTTTCATAGGTTTTATTCCTGGGTTTGATGGCCTTGGCAATTTTGGGAATATTAATCAAAGATCTTGTAAAAAATTTCTTTATTCAAAGAGTTTGTTTTTCTTCTAATGACTCAGAGACTAGATGAAGATACCAGAGGTGGAATTTATGTATGCATAACTGGGGGCAAAGAACCAACATATGTTTATTTGAAGTTTTAACCTCATTCATAATCCATTTCTTCTCCACCTTTTTTCATTTGTTCAGAGATTTATGTCTAACCTTGTCGATATTTATTTTCTGGTTTGTGTTATACACAAGACTGCCGAGTATTAATTAAAGAGTCCTCGTTTCAGACATGGAAGCTCTTTTCATTGGTTCTTGCACCCTTTTTACAAACCTTCCTCCACATTTTATCTTTTCAATGTCTCAGGTACCAATGTTTTTAACCAAGAAGACTAGAAAGTATGCTTCTTATAGAGTCCATTTGTTGTTTAATGATTATTGCTTTTGACCTCTATCCTCCCACCCTAAATGGGAATCCCCAAATCTGCCACACTAAAAACTATTCATGCTTCTTCGTTTCAATGAGTTACATAGCTTCCATTGTGCCCCAGAAAGGACTCTGAAATAATAATTCTTTCATTTAAAAATACCATACTTTCTGTGGGCACTCTCCACATTGTGCTGGTGTGGGAGGTCCTTCTGTCTGTGTGTTGCTTGTATTGGTTAACAAACAAAGAAACTGCCTTGGCCTGATAGGGCAGAACTTAGGTAGGCAGAGAGGACTGGACTGAATTCTGGGAGGAAGAAGGGCGGAATCAGGGAGATGCTACAGATCCGCTGCCAGAGTAAGACATGCTGCCGAAACTTAGCTGAAATTATTATTTCACTATCACGTAGCAATACACAGATTAAAAGAAATGGGTTAAACTAAGATGTAAGAGTTAGCCAATAAGNCTGCCTTGGCCTGATAGGGCAGAACTTAGGTAGGCAGAGAGGACTGGACTGAATTCTGGGAGGAAGAAGGGCGGAATCAGGGAGATGCTACAGATCCGCTGCCAGAGTAAGACATGCTGCCGAAACTTAGCTGAAATTATTATTTCACTATCACGTAGCAATACACAGATTAAAAGAAATGGGTTAAACTAAGATGTAAGAGTTAGCCAATAAGAAGTTAGAGTTAATGGGCCAAGTAGTGTTTTAATTAATACAGTTTCTGTGTGGTTATTTTGGGGCTAAGCTAGCCGGCGGCAGGGACGAACAAGCAGCCTCCTACCAACATTGTGCCTTCTCAACTCTGTTTAGTCAGGGACCAAAACAGTAGTTTCCCCTTACCCACCTTTGCCATGAGAGAAGTCTCATCACAAGAGTCACTCTCTGGACTGGGGAGATGGTTCTGTCAGTGGAGTGCGAGCTATTCAGATTCTCAGCACCCACAATAAAAGAGTGAGACTTAGTTGGGTTATACATTTCCATTTAGTGAACTCCAGGTTCTGTGAGAGACCCTATCTTAGAAGGATAGGGTGGAGATCAGAATTGAAGAAGACACCTGACACTTTGGCCTACTGAAGAGGATGAGGTGGGAGAGGAAGAGAAGAAAAAAGAAACATTATATTCTAAACATAGAACATTTTGTGATTTGTAAAAACTTTCCAGACTGACAAACTCTTAGTTCTCAACATCCTCAGCCTCCTGAGTAGCTGGCATGAAAGTTGGATGCCAGCACTCATAGCTAAAACCTTGTATTTTAAGGATTCATCAGTGAATATGAGATAGGTAGATGCTGCTATAGTCATAGTTGACAAGGGATGTTATATCAAATGCTCCACAGAATTTAGCTTAAAACAGGTACAGTGAAAGCAAGTGATAAGATTGACAAAAACAAACAAGGAAGAGGTTCTAGTGTGGTGTCCTGGGTTGTACTGGAGTTGGGGAAAGCATAGACAAGTCAGAAGTGCTTGTTGGTTTTGGTTGTTGTTGGTTTTTATGTCTATTTAATTTTTGTTTACATGTATATGTTTGTGTGTGTCTGTGTGTGTGTCCACATGAGTGCTTCCCCACATGAGTGCTGCTGCCCAAAGAGGCCAGAAGAAGGCATCAGATTCCTTCAGGAGCTGGCATGTAGGTACTGGCATCCAAACTGGGGTCCTCTGTAAGAGCAGCAAGTGCTCTTAACAATGGAGTCATCTCTTCAGCCAACCTTTTTCTGGGATCTGGTGGTGCTGTCATTGTTGTTTTTGGTTTTGGTTTTCCTTTTTTATTTGGTTGGGAGATCGAGTCTCACTCTCTACCCCAGGCTGGTCTTGAAATTCAAGGTCTTGCTGTCTTAGTATTCAGAGTTATAGAATTTTTGGCATGTGCCAGAGAGAGGTGAGGAGATTGAGGGAGGACCTCACTTGGAGTTAGAGATCCAAGTTGGTTGTTGGTTTATGGCTGTTTGGCCTCAGACATTTGGTTAACTTTCCTGGACCTTTCTCTCATTTGCATACTGGGAGATTAGAGTTTTTAGTGTCCCCCATTCTTTACGAGTCACAAATGTCTTTTAGTAAGACATTTTTGAGGCCAAGTGGTTGTGGCGCATGCCTTTAATCCCAGCACTTGGGAGGTAGAGGTAGGTGGATCTCTGTCAGTTCGAGGCCAGCCTGCTCTACAGAGCTAGTTCCAGAACAGGCCCAAAGCTACAGAGAAACCCTATCTTGAAAAATCATAAAAAAGATACTTTTGAACTCCTCGAGCATTTTGAAATAATTCCATAATTCCATCATTGCATGGCATATGATAAAAATTTTAGCTCTAAGTAGAAAACATTTATTGGAGACTGACCAGTATATTAACATATTCTTTGATATTTATTCTATACAACAACTGTGATCCTCTGCAAGAGCAGCAAGTACTCTCAACCGCAAGCCATCCCTCCAACCCCATCCTCAAGGTTTTACCACATAATGTTCTAACCACATTGCAGTAATTTTGCAAATTGATACAGGCTGTGGTTGCCATCTTCATCCAATATAGAGTCACACTTGAAGAGACTCACTTCTCCAGTCTTAGTGACAAAAGCAGCTCCTAGAGATAGTTTAATTAATAGCCAGTCATAAATGTTGTTTTTTCTAATTCTATAATACCTGCTTTCAACTTCTGGTGATTCAAAACATATTAGATTGGTATGCACCTAGGGCTATACAATGTTTTGATGAGTTTTGTGTTTTTTCTTTTTCGTATACTAACTGAAGGCATCCAATTATTTGTTGACTAGTGGTTAAAATCATGATCTGAATTACTGCTCATAGAATACACATTTATTCACAGCTGTGTTATGGGTAACGAGGATAGTGTTCTCCCAGGTTTGTGTGTGGGCAGTTATGTATTTATCTGCCACTTTCCATGGGTTTCTGAAATAGCATTTCTCAACCTCCTGCTCCAAGTGGCAGAACCCCAATGAAACAAGCTTAGACAAAATAAAGAAATTGTTGGAAAAATTCAGAAGCTAAAGATGACAGGACCAAACCCTGGAAAATGCAAACACAGATGGGCTTCAGAATCCAGTCACTGTCAACCCACCTGCCCAGCTTCCTGTCTCTGCCAAGAGACTTCTCACACAGGTCAAGAAACAAGAAAGGTGACAGAGATCAAACTGGGTCATGCCTCCTCACCCCCAGCTCCATGTGGAAAATTCCTATACAAAATCTTTGAATGGCACAATTTTATCAGATGCCTACATCTGGACCAACCAACTGTGACTAAAAAGGTGGATTCTTTAAGTGCCCTGTGTAGAGTGGTGTTCAGTGTCTGGCCAGCTCTGGAAATGCTCACCTAGGACGCCTACAATAGGACCATAGCTGTCCTCCATGGTGCATTTGGAATTACTCAATCACACTTTCTTCTAATTAGCACAATGTATGTTCATTTGCTTGTTTGTTTGGTTTTTGTGGTTGTTGTTTTGTTTTGTTTTGTTTTTGAGATTTGGTTTCTCTGTGCAGCTCTGGCTGTCCTTGCTCTATAGACCAGGTTGACTTCGAACTCACAGAGATCCACTTGCCTCTGCCTCCTGAGTGCTGGGATTAAAGGCATGCACCACTACCACCTGGCTGTGTGAGTGCTTAAAGGAAAATGTTCTGTTCAATTCTGTATCTTTAGGCCTATGAAGCATGTTTCTAAATTGTGCACTAATGAGTGAATGTAACAGTCCATTACAAAGGGATTACAAAGGACTTGTCAAGTCTTGGCTTCTCTAGTGGAAACAGTATTTTCTGAGTTCTAACTAACCACTTCCCTGATGAGTCACCAAGCTCTCAGCTTCAGTCTCTGCTGCTGTGACATGGGGAGCTCCTTGTTTAGTGACTGTGGTTGTCCAGTTGAAGTGACTTCATATTGAAAGCAAAGACACTTGGCTAGGGAGATGGAGCGTTGATAAAGCAGCTTTGCTCCGAGCATCAGGACCTGCACTCAGATCCCAAACCTGTAACTCCCATTGTATTAGTTAACTCGATTCGGGAAATAACCAGGCCAGCTTAAAGATAAACAATTATATTTTTTACTTATTATAAGGGGAAACACGCCACAAGAATGGGAAGTCCAAGTTCTGCTGTGTCCTGCGGGAATCACCCAGACAGAGCGAGCACCTGGTTCGTCCCAGATTTTTTCCTGGGCTCCAGGTAGCCACGCCTTAACTAGGTTTCACTTCTTAAAGATGATTGGTTAACAAAGCTTCCCCCATCATCCCATCCTGCTGGGGTTTAGTAAGAGAATACATACAGACCCCTGGAACTAACAACCACCTCCCTATCCAGACTGATGAGTTCCAGATCCAATGAGACACTCTCTCAAAATAAGGTAGAGTATAATTGAGGAAGACAGTTGACAGTTTATGATTGCCTTACTGTGGGTCAGAAAACTTGAGTTGTCCTCTTGATGGAACCAGAGAGGAGAGGATAGATCAGTCTTCTTGTTGGGGGTCCATAAGTGTTGAGTCCTTAGAAGTGATTCCCATAGATAACTCTGCCTTCCCGATGGGGATAAGGAGAGTACCTTCCCTAAAATTCTACTGTGTTCTTCTTCTGTTTCCAGGCTTTTGTCAAGCAGGAAAGGATTTGCGTTTGGTGTCACTGTGTATGGAGCAAATTGACATCCCAGCAGGATTCCTCCTGGTGGGGGCCAAGTCTCCTAATCTTCCTGAACATATCCTAGTTTGTGCTGTGGATAAGCGATTTCTACCAGATGACCATGGAAAAAATGCACTTTTAGGTGAGTGTTTAATGTCTGTAACACTCTTTCAAGGAGAAGGGAGTTGAAATACATGTTAATTGAAAATTATCAGAGAATTTTATATGTATGTCCCTGAATTTAGTTAGAGTTTAAGTGGTTTAGTTTCAAACAGGAAATATTTTTCTCTCATTAACTTAAATATATTTTACATTTTTATTATCAAAAATTGGACATGCAAAATTTTTGAGAAAATTAAAAAGCGGCATACAATTTATCAGAATTTAATATTTTAGATCTGAGAGTAGAGTGTTTGTTTAGCAAGTGTAATGATCTCAGTTCACCCTTAGCCATGTAAAAAGTTTGCATTTATTAAATAAAGTGAAGTTTATTTTGTATAGTCACTGATCTGAACTGAAAGTCAATTCTCAATTGTTTGTGCATTATTCACTTTGTAAGGTATTTGCAAATTTTCAATACTACCTAATGCCTCATAGATATGATTAGTTTGAATGTAAAATATCTCCAACAGGAGGAAGACTAGAAAGGGGCATAATAATCAGAATGTTCATATGTCTATGAAATTGTCACTCAGTAAAGTTTATATTAAGATGTCACACACAGGCTCTTGTGTCTGGGCACTGGTTCTGACTAGATAGTGCTATTCTCAGTGGCATGTAACCTTTAGGAGGTGGAGCCTGGCTGGAGGGCTACTACAGAGTAATCAGGTGCCTCACACTGCTGATACTCCAGCCAGGAGCTGCTCCAACCTCTTCCTTCCTTAAGATGAATTGCATTCCTTGAACCATGAGCATGAATGAACAATCCCTTTATGCTATTTCTGTATCAGTCTATCACAGTAACAAGAAAGGTAACTAATAGATGCTTCTCATTTTATCAATTCACCTAAAATAACTCAGGATATATAAATGCTATGAAATATATAACAATATCTCA
>LOJH01053033.1:0-12251 GCA_001685095.1 Ellobius talpinus
CATTGCCAAACTCTTTTTATGAAGCTACAGTCACCCTGATTCCAAAACCACATATGCACGTTTATATACAAATGATCAGAGTATGTATTCCACATCTTAGCAAGGATATTTAGCAATTCATAGCTTCTAGGAAAGGTAGAATTAATTTTCCTTAAGAGTATAGTCTCTGATAAATCAATGATAATCCAGTGGAAAGCTACACATCAAAGAATATATAGACATCACAAATCACACATTCGGGGTGGGAAAAGGGGGATAAAAAGTATAGTAGGTGTGGAAGAATTGGATCTGAAAGAAATTGTGGGGGAGTAAATGTGATGATCATATTGCATCAAATTCTCAAAGATCACATATTTGAAGATACAGAAGGACTGATGACATAGCTTAGTTGGTAAAGGCAGTTGCTGCAAGGCCTGATGGTCTTAGTTGTATTGAAGGGGAAAACCAACTCATAAGAGATTCCCTGAACTCTACACATGCATTGTTACACAAGCAAGCACACATAGGCAGATGAAATAAAAATAACAAAATTGTTCTTAAAACATTTAAAGCCATTAGAAAGTAAATTACACACATACAACTCAAACACACAAAATAGAGATCAATGACAGAAATCTCATAGATGTTTAGAAAATAATTTTCCTGTCAACATCAACAACTGCCATAGCAACTAAATACTGTTCTGAGGTAGTAGAACTTTCTTCCAATGAAGGGATGGAACTGTTGGCGACTGTCATGCACCTTCATAGGGGAAATCTACAATCACAAAGTTTGGAATTTATAGGATTATGTTCTGGAATGTTCAGTCATTTAATATATTCTTATATAGCTGAGAAAATCCTTATCCTTAGATAATGCTTTTTTACAGAGACACATCAGAATAAACATGCAATGAAGTCTAGTTTAATCTTACTGTTGGTTGGAAGAAAGACAAATTAATAATAGTTATCACTGCCATATTTCATATTTCACTCCCTTTATCTGCAAAATAGGCAGGTAAAGAGGTTTCAAGTCAAAGGATAACTGTGAAAAACAAACATAATCACATGCATTTACCATTAAATATATGTGCCTTGGTTGAGTCTGTATTATCTTTATTGTTATGAGACAAAATAGTTACAGGAGTGTTTGATAGCTATAGTTTTATCTGAATTAACCATTCATAATAATTCAAAATTTAAGTTTATGGAAACTATTGAAGAAATTGAACTATTTCATACACTGCCAAAAATTTCTCAGAAATTCAACACAAACAATTATTTTCCAGTGATAGGAGAAAATCCAGTAAGTGGATAAAGCTGACTAGATAAAATGGTAAGTGCACCATGAACAAGAATAGGAAAAATAAAGAAAAAACAGCACACAATTCTCATTTGCCACTTTTTTAAAATTCATCTTACTTATGCTTTTGGTATTCAGCATTCCCTCCACTGTAATTCAGCTACAAACACTCATATCAAAGAAAATTTCAGGGCTTTGAAATCAGCAGATTGGATGAGACAGATGACAAAATCAGAGAAGAAAAGCAAATGCATTCTAACATCATTCTTCTGGGCAGAAAACATAACCCTAGCTGGTGGAATTTGCCCTCTGTTGTGAGTTCCTCTTATCATTATGTTTAACAGATTGCTGATTAAATCTGCGAAACTTTATCACATTTCTCTGTGTTAGAATTTCAATACATTGAGGAAACACTGTAAATTGGATAAAAAGTGACTTTATGCTTATTCAAGATGTATGAGTACTGTTGAACATGACAAAAACTATCCTTTTTACCAGCAAAACTCTATTTGCAACAATATTAGTTTTTGAGATCACAATACTGGGCATGGGAGCAAAGGCAATTGTCTCTCAGTTCTCAGTCTCCACTGGGATCACATAAGGAGTTTTCAAGGAGATCAATATCCTAAGGGTTCTGAAAGCTACTGGTCTATGTACTACTATTCAAATTAAAGTCCTCAGCAAAGTGTGCTTCTCAAAGCTCTCTATAGTAGTTTTTTCCATCTAAAGCTACATCAAAACTTTATAGATAATTCTTTGCTCTTAAGAACAGTCTTTCACATTATAGGATGCTTAGGTGCATCTGATACCTCTACCCTTAAATGAGTGTTGGCAGAGGTTTTACACATTTTCCACAAGTAACCATGTCCTAAAATGTTGGCAAATGATTTGTGGCATGTCTTGTCTCAGATGATCACAGGTATAATCAATACACAGAGTAATATGCTTTATTAAACAAAACGAAAACCAGTCCTGAGAGCATGTAACACTGCAAAGATGATCACCTTTTGAAAAAGTCACCCGGAGTTACTCAATGAGAATATAACTGGAGCTACCACATAATGCAGTTTGATGATTTGTCCTATGTGTCAATAATATTCTTTTTTTAAAGAATAAGAAGATAAAAATAGACAGTCCCCTGTTTCTATGAAAGTGATCATTAAAATTAAGAGTGGATTTTTTTACTAAACAGTATGATATCCATCAGATGTGTCCATGTTCTCACCCCAAGAATCACTAGACATCTTATTTTGCACAAAAGAAATCATTGTGCAGATGTGATTCAGTTAAGGACTATGAGAAGTGGGAATTAGCCTTAAATATGAGGTGAGTACAACATAATCCCAAGTGTCCTTATAAGAGGGTGACTAGAATGCCAAAGTAAAAACAAAGGCCATATGGCAATGAAAGTAGATACTGGAGGGATGAAGCTTTTAGCCAAGGATTGCCACCAACAACTACCAGGAGCTGGATGATTTATGCAAGTTATTTCTCTGGAGTTAAAAAAGCACTGTCAATACCCTGATTTTAGCCCCACAAATTTCTTTTCATAAATAACACATTCAGAGCTATAAATGGGGAAAAACTATTATAGAAAACTATGTAGAAACAACTATTTAGGAAAAACTGTTTGATAATTTAGTATAGCAGTGAAAAGAACCTAGCATATGTCAGAGTTTGAAAAACAAGAACATTTTTCTTTGTAGCCTAAAGATAACTGTAGTATTTTATGTCATTATGTATGTGATCTTATTTGCTTCCAANAGGTACTTGCTATTTTTGTCTACATAGAGTATCTATTTCAAGATAATATAATGAGTAAATTAGGTTCTGTTTTGTACTGACAAAGTGTTAGTCAAATATCAATAAACGGAGTAACATCTGAGGTTTTGATTATGTATGTATATATAACATTTTCTCTGGAGAAAATGTGCTTGCAAAGTTTGCGAATGAACTAAACTTCTTTCCATGTGACATTTATGTGATTTACAGCTAGGCACTAGCTAGAGTCACTCAGCTCAAAGGCTTTCACTATCTGAGGCTTCTGATTCTTTATTGCACTATCTGCATGATCTCATCAAAGAGAATATCAGTTACTTTATACCTATTTTATCTGGTTGCTTCTTAACTTCCTAACTTTTAAAATACAGCTTTTCTTGTCTGAGCTCTTTCTAAGAATTGACTTCTGTGACTGACAGTTCTTCTTGATATCATATCTGAAAACACTACATATCTATTATTATTACATCCATGCTTTAGAAGATAAAATTTAATTCATCATTTGGTCACCACTACTTCCTAAAATGTATGTTAACATTTTGTATAACATGTTGCTGCTTGAATTTGTGATGAAAATAAAAATCCATTGACCAATAGACTGAATTGTGTCACTCAAAAGGTATGTTGAAGATCTAGCCTTGAAAAACAATATAAATGCTTTTATTCAAAAATGGAATATTTTTCAGATATAATTTCACCAATGCCCAAGCAGATTATGGCTGTTCTTAAGTCCAGTTACTAGTGTTACAGGAAAGAATTCTCATTAGGAAGGAAAGCCAACTAGCAAGAGAGAAAGAAATGAGTAATACAATTGTAAGTCAAGAAAGCCAAAGAATGCTATGACCACCTGAATACAAGCACAAATCAGGAAGGATCATTTCTTATGCCAAAACCATGCTTCTTTATTTCTAACCTTTAGAAATATTGTTGAATATATTTCTATGTTTGAATAAACCCAAGTTGTGATCATATATAGTCATGGCAGCTTTAAATTATTGAGTTCAAGAACAAATATTTATTGTGCATTTTTAAGGCTTTCTTGACTGATGGAGGAGGGTCATCTGTCTATGTGTTACTTTCATTGGTTTAATANGCCGTGCGGGAGCCGGGCGGGACAAAAAGCAGGCCTGCTCCCCCTATCACTACACTTGACCACCATGTAGACTATGAAAAATAACAGAACAGAAAAGGTAAAATGATTCTAGAAGGTGGTGTCTAATGTAAGAACACAGACAAGAATTGATACTAGTTCAGTCTAGATTTTAACAAAGCAATTATCTAAATTCAATGAACTTGGTTCATAGTTTGGCAATAACGATAATAGAATTTACTTAGTAAAATAATAGGCATAGGTTATGAATATATATGGCTGGAGAACATAAGTGTTTTGTGTTAACATTAATGTAGGTGAAAAAACTGGAAAAATCAAAAGTATAAGAACATTCTAGAAATATATGTTGGGTTTTGGATAAGTTGAGATCATTTTAATATTCCAGGGTTAATTAGATATTCTAGTTAAACTTTCCTCATCCCCAAACCCCCAAATTTAAAATATTTTAAATTGGGGAAATCTTAAGAGTGACATAATTGTAGAAATAAAAAAAATTGTGTTCTCATATAACTCACAATCAAAATACATATTCCAAAGATAATACAGGAAATTACCTTTGAATTGAGAACATGGATATATGTGAAAAAATGAACTAATTTTCTATTTAGAAAATGGGCTTATCCCTCAAAGACATTGTTGTGTATATAACAATATTTAAGATTTGAAAATATTTTAAAATGATAAGCAGTTTGGGATAAAGGATAGTCAAGCTGAGTTAGTATGACAAGCCTCTAATAACACTCTCTTATTATCTATTCCTCATGTGATCTTTTGTTTCTTTGTTTGTTGATTCTTCTTTTTTAGTTTTTAAAAATAAGCTTATTCTGTGTAGCCTGACCTCAAATTCAAAGAGATCCTCCTGCCTCTGCCTCCTAAGTGTTTGGATTAAAGGGGTGCACAAACATCACCCAAATAGATCTGCTTTTTTGTTTTTACATACCAGCTAAAGTTCCCCCCTCTTCTCAGTTCCACCCTCGCCCCCCCACTGTGCCCCATTCATTCCACCACTGTTTTCTTCAGATACGTGTGGGAATCCCATAGATATCAGTCAGCCATGGTATATCAAGCTTTAGTAAGACTAAAAACCTCTTCTATTAATTTTGGGTGAATCACTCCAGTAGGTGGAACAGGTCGCAAAAGCAAGCAACAGAGTCAGAGACATACCCTACTCTAACTCTTAGCAGTTGTACTGAAGACTAAGTTACACAACTTTAACATATGCAGAGGGCCGATTTCAGTACTATGCAGACTCCGTGGTTGTCGGTTCAGTCTCTGTGAGCCCCTATGAGGACAGGTAATTGGTATTCTGGCTTTCCTTGTGGTGCCCTTAACCCAACCGGCTGCTACAATCTTTCTTTCCCCTCTTCCACAGGATTCCACAAGGTCTGCCTATTGTTTGAGAGTAGATCTCTCTAACTGTTCCCATCAGTTGCTGGATGAAGCCTCTGTGTCTCTTATTGTCATTAGTGTTTGATTCTATTCTGGGTCTCCAAGGTAACCTCTCTGTGGGTCTTGGCCCTCAGAGGGGATCTCCCCCTCAGGGTATGGGTCTCCAGCTCTGCTAGCCATCTGATGGTGCAGAAATTATGGGAGTGACTAACTGAGTTTCTTCTTTTTAAGCGTGAAATATACCTCATTTCTAATTAAGAAGGAAGAGTGATGGAATATCATTTTTGAGATGAAGTTACAAAATACAATTATACTGTTGATGCTTTCTTGCTTGCACTTTTTGATGAAGCCAACTGCCATACTGATATGTGCCTTGTAGGAAAGCCCATATGGCCATATGGCAATGTGTGTGTGTGACTTCCAGCAAATAGCAAACAAAACCTTAGTTCAATAACTTTTAAAGAGTTGAATGGTTACAAAATTGGGTGGACTAGGAAGTTTGAGATGACTTGTGCAAAAGCCAGCTATAAAGTTGTATAAGAAACCCTGAGGCACATAACAGTTACTTTGTGCTTGGATTTGTGTATGCAGTTTGTGAGATAATAGATTTTGTTTTCAATGCATAAGTGATGTGGTTAGGAAATGAAATAATCTAAACTGTAGACATATATTTCAGGTCATCCACAGGTATGCTTTATTAAAAGCCTAAGAAGTAAATGTTGCCACAGGAAGGAAAGTAAGTCAGACAGATTCAGATTTAAGCTCTGAAACTCCAACATAATATGATATGTAATTTAAATATGAAATGTTCATCATAAGCTCATGTGTTTGTACCCTTGGATCCCAGCTAGAGAAGGTTGCAGAACCTTTAAATAAGCCCTCCTTCCTTCCTTCCTTCCTTCCTTCCTTCCTTCCTTCCTTCCTACCTTCCTTCCTTCCGTTCGTACTTTAGTTGGGCATTTTTTAAAAATTATTTATTCTTATTTTATGTGCTTTGGTGTTCTACTACATGTATGTCAGTATGAGAATGGAACCAGAACTTGAGTTATAGATAGCAGTGAGCTATCATGTGGGCGTTGCGAACTGAAACCAGGGGCTCTGTGAGAATAGTCAGCATTCCTAACCACTGAGCTATTTCTCCAGCATCTTTTGTTAGGTATTTTATCACAGCAAGGAGAGAATTCACTAATTCAGAGGCAAAACCGGGAGAGTGGGTGCACTTTGGGGAATCTGTAAAGCAAAGTAGGAAGTAAGAATCAGAAAGTAAGAAAGTAAGAAAAGATTGTTTTGACATGAAGTGATCAGTTAGGTCAAATTACACAAAGGAGCAAGTCAAATGAGAAGGAAGAAATGACCACAAGAATTGGTAATACCAAATTCATTAGCAACATTAACATAAACATTTTGCAATGAATAAACATACAGTTAGGTTTGGATATGGAGACAATAAAAAATGAGATGGCAAACAAACTAAATTTAGACAATCTGTATGTGTGTGTGAACTTTTTATTGAAAATACTTTCTTCTCTCATACAATACATTCAAACTACAGTTTCCCCCCACTCCACTCCTCCCAGCTCCCCATTACCTCCCTGCTCCCACAGATGCACTGCTCCCCACATCCTCTTCAGGAAAGAGGTCTCCAAGAGATGACAGCCAGACAGGACAAGACAAAATACAAAGCAAAATCCTCATGTAGAGGCAGGACAAGCCAATCCACAGGAGGAAAAATTTCTCAAGAGCAGACAAAAGAGTCAGAGGCACACCAGCTCCCACTCTTAGGAGTCTCACAAGAATGCCAAGCTAACAGCCATATGCAGAGGAGGATGGTTACAGACTGATAAAGGCCCCATGCTTCATGCTTCTGTCTCTGTGAGCAAATGTGAGTCCTGCCTAGTTCATTTGGTGGGCCTTGTTTCCCTGGAGTCCTCCATTATATAATACTGTGTAGAATCCATAGGCTGTCAAAGGAGGTGACAGTTTCCTAACCATATGACAAAAGGTTATATTCATATATTCATAAAAGTGTTCTGAGACAGCTGGAAAATGTAAATGTTGGAATTGGTTTTGGATCACAGTTCATTGACTATAAATGGAAGAGAAGTTTAATGATAAATTTAGTGATAAGTGTGTGAACATATTTTATTTCAGTAAGTTTGAAAGTATCAAGTGGAAGGAAAGCAAGCTCAGTGTGTCATAGTGGAGTGTGAAGACGCAGAAGCCAGAATTTTAAAGATACAAAAGAAAAAGCAAAATAATATGTAATAATATAATAAAATACATAACCCAAATAGAATAAATTCTGAGATACCATATCATGCTCACTCTGGTTAAGTGATTTTTGGGGGAGTTTTGTTACATTTTGGTACTTTCTGTTGTCTTGTTTATCTTGACTTGGAGTTTGTTTTAGAGAGGGGGGCATGCAGAGAAAGTCAGACAGATAGACAAAAAGACAGAGAGAAAACATGAATTTGGGTGAATAAGGATGTGAGTAGGCTCTGGGAGAAGCTGGGAGAGGGTAAAACATGATATATTATATTGTCTGAAAAAATAATAAGAATGTAAATATAAATGTTTTATTTTGGTAATGCTCAACTAGAAAAAAACGGGGAGAAGGTAGGTAGTTGGATTTAATTCCAATTGATATATTTTATGAATAGATTTGAAAAGCAAAAGTCACAAGTTTTAAGGTTCATTGGGTAAGCATATTGGTAGATAATGAAATTGTACAAATAAATTGTTCACACACAGACACACATATATATGTGTATATATAATACATGACATTATACTGACAGTATAAAATATCATAAAATTAGTTTTGCCATGGATATTATATAATGCTAACATATATATTGATATTATAATATAAAAGTTAGATAATATCCTCAGCAGAAAAACATTTTCTCATAAAATAAACTGCAATACAATATCATGTTTATTCAAAATTCATTTTGATTTTATCACTGCTTTAAAAATTTTATGATTAGAAAATAAATTCTACTTTCAGAACCTCAAGTTTGAGGAGAGATGCTTAAAAGTGTCCCTGGTTCTAAAAGGATGTCAGATTGGGGATAATTCCAAATCTTTACTATATTGAATTTGCTTTTGTTTCATTGTAATCCTGCTTTTTTCTTCAGCCAATTCACGTGAAAAATTAATTCATGATGACTGACACCCTCTCTGAAATTGGTCAGCAAGTAATATATTCTAGATGCTACAATCATGCCTGTGTTTGTTGTCTTCTATCTGCTCATTTCAATTTTCTCTTCTAAACACATTGCTTATTTAAAATATGCTGGGTTGACAATTATCCTGCCAAAAGCTGAGAATTCTAATTAAATAACTCAAAGGCAATCAGTTGTAAAAAAGCTAAATTTTAAGATCTTCAGCATGTGGTCATTTGTAGGTTAGGAAAGACAGTGGGTATGCTGTAAACTTCCACAGGTCTTTGGGAAAGACATGGTGGTATAATGAAAACTTGTGACTCTCTGTGTTTGAAATCCAGACTTTTCAATCCCAGATATGTTACTTCAGGGAAATAAGGTCATATCCTGCAACTGATAGTCTTCAAAACAGTAGGAAATGAAATAACAACCTTGTCTTTCTCAAAGCACTGTGTAATGAATGTGAAATATTACTTTTATTTCTTTTATGTTCATCATGCATTCTATCTGGCATACTAACAGTGAACATCTATTGAAAAACAATATTTTTCATATTCATTGTTTTTCTGAATATTAGAACTGTTAACTTTATAAAAACTCATTAATAACACATTCTCACTTGACCTAAAGTTGTAAATGGAGAAAGTGAGGTTAAATAATTTATAATCCAATAATTTTCAAAAATATATAGATACACAGATTTCCTTAACAGATACACAGATTTCCTTAACATAAGAGTCAAATGCATTAAATAATATTTTTTAGCCTTTCAGAATCAATAGTATTACTTTATCTCAGACCGTGGAAATGGTTCAATGTAAAGTTTGTCACACATATATGAGGATCAATGTTTAGATCCCTACAACTCACATAAAAACTGAGCATATATGGTATCCAACCACAATCTCAGCAGTGAAGATAAATAGATTAATTGAGAGAGATAAGAGAAGATTCTCTGCTCTAGATGAAAATATAAAGAAACTATATCTCAATAAATAAAGTATAAATCATTAAGAAATACATCAAACACCAACATTGGGCCTACACAAGCATGTATATATGTATGCACACTTGCATCTGCAAATATGAATACATAATGGATACATATTCAAAACAAAAGTTTATTGTGTACATATTGAGGCCATAACATTGGTTACTAGCATCTGGGGAAGAATTGAAGAAAGGGCAATAAAAATTGGGTAACACGTACAGAGTAACAATTAGGTAAGATTAGTATACTCTACTGTTACAGAGCACAGTAGACTGAATTTAATTAACAATAACTTAATGAATATTTCAAAAAAGCAGTAAATTTGAATATTACTACCTCAAGGAAGTAATAAATGTTTTAGCTAATACATAAAGTTAGATTTGATCATTATACATTATCTATATGGATACAACATATCACACTGTATCTAATACCTAAATCATTTATAAATTAAAATTTTAAAATAGTTCTTCTGTCTATGTAGATCTTTTTGAATAGTGTTTTATAAAGAATGGCTGCACTGATAAATATAGCCAGTGTTTCCTTATTCATATCTACACATGTAAAAATATGATGCTAAAATTAAAATTCATTATATCCACTAGAATGATATAATTTTGAAATGAAAGAAAAGGCTACTCTTTGGTTGCATTCAGCAATAAAATTTTATATAGAGAAATAACACTTTCATCCAAAAAGTACAAGTGAAAGTACATAATTTCAGTTGACTCAATCAACATAGTAATGGAGGCAAGAGTTTGAGGGTCTTTATATTATACAGGATTCTTTTGAAAAGTCTATTCTGAATTTGGTGGCTGCAATTGGGTGTCATTTTTGCTTACAGAGTAGATCCAAAATTGTGTAAGCTTTAGAAGCAATAAAAACTACATCCTCCCCAGCTCACCATATGCACAGAAGTGACTCACTATCATACTTTCTCTCAAGTTGACTAAACATTTTCATTCTTTCAGAGATCTGAAAACATTGAGATTATGAGGAAATAACCATGTTTTTTGAAAACTGGATGAAGACAGCATTCCTATGTGGATTGAGATAATAGTGATTTATACTACGGACTTCTGAGATAGCATGTTAATATGTGGAACAAGAACTTATTGCTAAATTCAGGTTCACATCATCCACAGTAGCCATTATTAATAAGGTATTTCCCATGTTACTTAAGCACTATAGGCCTAAATGTCTTTATGATGAAAGACTTTGACAGGAACATTACAATGTGGTCTTGGAACATTTCAAATAATATCATCTAGTGATATTCCTTAGTCATGATTTTGGTTTTTATATAGTTATAAATTCATGTGATAAAAGTGAAGAACTTTCTTCCTAATATCTTCCTATACTCAGGACTGCAAACTGGAAATGACAATTGTTTTGGTTTACTATTAGTTTGAAACCTAAGAGGACAATATGGTATCACACAATGCTTTATTGAATGAATAAATGTGTATCAATTTTCAATTGTAGAGATAAGTGCAAAGCTTCACATGGATCTGTGTGATATTCAGTGTGCCAAGTAGTGTGAAAAATAAGAAGTACTTCTTTTTTGGCTTTCTCAAATACAGTTCAGCATTTCCATCCCTTCCACATGAACATGTTGATTGCTCTACTCATGTTGAATATGGTATGCTGTTCTGGTTCATGTTATAAGTAGAAAGCAATGCAAAGGCTGTTTTTTCTAACTCTGACACTTTTCATCTTTTTTCTAAAATTTTTGTCTTTTAACACTTCTTAGGGACAACAATTTGATTTTAGAGATGCCATCTACAAATGAACAGAAATTTTCTATGACAAAAACTTGGTTGCTATACTTACATTGCTATATTGATAAAGAAAATCTATTCAGTAGGTTCAAAATCCTCATCATAAATTTTAATTATAACACCAACACTAACACTAAAATTTCAGGAAACATACAAACAAAATAAACAATGAGTTTTTATATATTTTTTCTCAAACAACTTGAATTTAATGTTGAAGTAGACACAACAGGACTTTCATCCCATCATAATTGGATTTTTTAAAAATATTATTGTGAATTTAAGTTGGGAGCATCATCCCAGTCCCTGGCATCCATCTCTGCTCCCTCTGGCCTGGGAGTTGCATTGGTCTGGACTCCAAATCCCAGCATGCCAGGTMCTGACCCTGACCCTGACCCTTCCCCACTGAACATTTCCTTAATTCTCTGTGTAGATCTGTACCCCATTTTTAATTGGATTATTTGGAATTTTGATATCTAATTTCTTGAGTTTCTTATATATTTTGGAGATGAGTCCTTCATCTGACGTGGGGTTGGTGAAGAATTTTGTCATTCATTAGGCTGCTTTTTTGTCTTATTGACAGTGTCCTTTGCTTTACAGAAGTTTCTCAGTTTCAGGATGTCCCATTTATTTATTGGTACTCTCAGTGTCTGAGCTACTGGGGTTATATTTAGGAAGTGGTCTCCCGTGCCCCTGCATTTAAGGCTACTTCCCACTTTCTCTTCTATCAGGTTCAGTGTGGTCAGATTTATATT
>LOJH01053035.1:0-12251 GCA_001685095.1 Ellobius talpinus
TCTCAGTCAGCTCTCCTTGTCAGCCATGTTCACAGAGTCCGGATTAATCACATAAAGGACACTTTTCATCTGGTGAGTCCAAAACCTTTCTCAAAGGAACTTAAGGGAAGGAAATGGCTAACCTAGATTCTACCAGACAACATCCACAGTCCTCTGCTTCAGACCATTTCAGAATAGGAGGGACCAGATGCTTTCTCCAACCTCTGTATCTCATGGACCCAACAAACAGTTGAAGCAAGGTCAGAATTTAATGTTTCAATGTGAGGAGACAGGACTATTTTCAAGACCGATTTCTCTTCAGTGCATAATCAGAATAATCATACATTGAATATTTAATATTAATGATTGCGAATATTTGGCATCTGTCTCTCATAATGATACAAGATTTAAATTTGATGCATCTATAATGAAATACTTCTCTCAATCCTATTTCTGTCTCATCTAGTCAGAAGGAACTGAACTGCTAACATTAATTTTGTGTGTATGTAATGCTTAGTGTTCCCATCATTTATATCTGGCATTTTTCCTTCCATTCCCTAATCACTTGCATGTAAATACAGTTGTAAACACCAACATCAACACTAGATGTATTTACCTCACCTATGACTTTTCTGTGAAATTTTTCATTTTTGGCGTTAAATATTTAGTTTATTTTTAAAAATGATTTCTCTACCATGTTGTGAGTTATTCCTACATAAGCACTCAAATTATTTCTAGTAACAACATCTAATGACTCCTAGTTTGAGATAAAAAGGGCTGAGTTTGGCTTACGATGTCTCTCAAAAACTTGTGTTATAGATGTCATACCACATGCAGAAGTCTTGGAAAGGATGCCAATGTTAGAAAATGGACAATGACGTGACTGCCAAGTGTCAAGGGCAGATGACACCATGACAATTTCATGAGAGTGTTTTGACCACAGATATGGATTCCTTGTAAATTAATGGTTCTGTTCTCCTCTCATGTTGCCCTTTGTTGTTTTTTCCTGCCATGAATGTTTGTTGATACTCATAGGAGACCTGCCCTTTCCTGAGCAGAAATGGAGGAGGAGATTGGGGGGTACAAAGACAGTGGGGGTGGTAAGAGAGTTTTGGAAGAGAGGAGGGAGGGATAACTTCAGTGTGTGGGATGAAAAATAAATAAATTATTTAAAAATGATCTTCCCTTACATGTTGCTCCTTCAGTCTTGATCTTCTTAGCATCCAGAAATAGGTTAAAAACAATGCTCCCTTCAAGAATGATCCATCTGACAATGTATTCTAGCAGCAGAAAATGAATCAGTAAGGAAATCAGAAACAAAGAGCATTTTTTTCCTGAGCCTCTTCAATACTATACAATTGAGACCAATTGACAAAGTATGCTTATGGTTCAAAGTAGGAAGTAAAATCTGGATTGTGTCCACATGCACTGCACACCTTTGATTTTACCCTTACCGTTTTAATATTTATTCTTGATGAAATGTGAGTAAATGAAATAAAAATTCCTGTAGAGGAAAATAAGCAATTGTTTTCTCCTGTACCATTTACAGACCTGGATTAAGACTTAATTTAGTAGAAAGTTAAAAATGATGCCACCTTGGGCATAGTGGCTAAGGGATAGGTGGAACAAAGATGGGGGAAGATTTGCCAAAATTAAAAGTGTACGAGAAACCTTATCTAAATCTATTAATTTATAATCTAGTTTAAAATTTAGATTTTTCAAAAAGGAATTTGAAGAGAATTAGATAGGCAATGCTATTTCCAGAGCCAAAAAAATAAAAAAGAATCCTAAATTGGTTAAAAAATAAAAAAAAATTCCAGTGTCAGGTATTGGACACCCCTTTGTCCATAAGTGGCCACTTTTCTTTTTTGTTTTTGTTTTTGTTTGTTTGCTTGTTTGTTTTTTTAGACAGGGTTTCTCTGTAGCTTTGGGACCTGTCCTGGAACTCCCTCTGTAGACCAGGCTGGCCTCAAACTCACAGAGACTCACCTGCTTCTGCCTTCCAAGTGCTGGGATTAAAGGGGTACACCACCACCACCAGGCTAGATTTTCAGCATACTCCACAGGAGGGAATCCATGCCTGGTACTAACCAACCTGGTCAAAATCCATGGCTGAGGAGTTTACAAGGCTTAGGGCTGGGACAGACTACTGTTATTTTCCATACTGTTTTCAAGCTGCCTTCTAAATACCTGGGCTTATTCCCATAGATTACTGCCATTCTCAATTTTGGACAGAAAAAAATTCTTTTTCAGTGGATAGTTGCTAGTGCATACTCATCCTCTTCAAAGACCTGAGAACAGGTGACACGATTGCTCTTTCTGAATAGAGCATCTCTATCAATCTCTTCTTCAACCTCAAGGAACATATGGTAGACAGCATAACAAGAATGCAAGGGTCTGTGGTGAGAATGAGGGAGGATTGCTGCAAAATTCAATTCTGCCTTCTGGACATTAAACAGGGTCTGAACTCCTGGATTCACAGCAGCTGCGGTCATCTTAACAAGATCTAGCTAGCCTGTCGTCATTCCAACATGGAAGCAAGAGGGACATATGAGGTCTCACCCTTAGATGAAGATTTATTGCCATTTCTGGCTGGTGAAGGAGGGGCAGTGACTTTAATCAAGGGTGTAATTAATGTAAGTTGACTATTATTCAGTAAATGACCCCACATTCATGTATATGCGAAGAATCCTAATTAAATTCAATGGGTTATGAAAAGAATGGAAACAAAACCATGAAAGTAGCAGTAGCGGTAAATTATGGGAAGTAAAAGATTCCAGAGTGAGTACGAGAAAGATGTGAGAGGAGAATAAAGGTGAGCATGATTGAACTATATCATATACATGCACAGAATTGTATTAAAATAATTAATTTTGAAAATAAATTTTACACACACTCGCACACCGCCCATCAATGCCTGAGACAGATGACAGAGCTACAACACTAAGTTCAGCAGGCTCTGCCTCTCACCTTGGCAGTACAATAGAACCTGTTGGAAGTGGTGTGAGGGAGCCAGGTCAAATATTGTGAGCATGGGAGAGCTGTCCCCATTGCTCATCTCCTTCTGGCATTATACGTGGGTAAGAGATGACCTCCCCTTGCCCATCTCCCACCTGAGGCAGGTGGGAGAGATGGCCCTAGTGTCATAAGAGCCGTGTGTTGTTCCTCTCCCCCATCAGCTGCTGCGCTTGGGAGAGTGGCACCTACACTTTGCCTGGATAACACAGCAGAGTTGTCCCTGAAGGTAAAGGTGTGGGAGATCTGGCCCTGAGGACATGAGAGAGAGCAGGAGAACTGGCCCTGCCCTTTGCTCATTGTTGCAAGGGTGAACTAGCCAGGGCAGTTCTCACCCTATTGGAGAAGACAGGAGAGAGCTGGCAGACTGATCAACCCTGCAACTACTCAGTCCCTGAACCAGGGTTTTGTGTTGGAGCATGCTAATATCCACTCCATCTGTCATTTGCTGAAACACAGGGGTAGGGGTAGTAGGCATCTGTTCTGTGGACCAGCGGTTGCATAATCTCTGACAAAGGGCAGCAACAGGATGGCCACAAAGTGACCCAGTGAGGGCCCAGCATTGATGGTATGGCAGAGTCCAGAAGCCTCAAACCAGACTAATGATTCATTTTGATAAAGGCCTCCATGTAAAATTGTATGGATAAAAGGAGTTACTGCATCATTCACTATGTCACAGTGAAATTTCCAGGATGAGATTTTCCCCTGCATCCTTTTTTTCTCTCTTTTTTTAAAGAAATTTATTTTAGGGTGGGACAGGAGATAGGTGGGATCTGGAGACATGATATGAAAAACATAAAGAAAGGAGAGAAGGAAATAAGGAAGGAAGGAAAGAGAGAAAATGGAAGAAAGAAAGGAAGGAAGGAAGGAAGGAAGGANAGGAGGGAAGGAAGGAGGAAAAGAGGGAAGGAAGGAAGGAAGGAGGGAAGGAAGCAAGGTAGGAAGGAGGGAAGGAGGGAAGGAAGGAGGGAAGGAGGGAAGGAAGCAAGGTAGGAAGGAGGGAAGGAAGGAGGAAAAGAGGGAAGGAAGGAAGGAAGGAGGGAAGGAAGAAAGGTAGGTTAGACTATAGACAGCTCTATATGGCATTTTCCTAATTAATGATTGTTGGGTAGAACACAGCCCATTGTGGGTGGTGATATCCCTGGGCTGGTGTGTAGGTAGCATTCACAGCATACGGAGGGAAATCCCACATCACTGGTGTTCCTCTTCTGTGTAAGACAGAAGCTGAGCAAGCCACGAGGAACAATCCAATAAGTAGCGTTTCTCCTTGGCTTCTGTCTCCAGGTTCCTTCCCTGCATGACTTTCTGTTCTGATTTCCATTGGTGATGAACCACCATAATGCAGAGGCCTAAGCAGAATAAAACCTTCTCTCTTGAATAACAACAAAAAGTTATCTTTCCTCCCTAGTTGACAGCATATGAAATGAAAACTTACTAACTTTAGAGAACTATAGCTTTTGTCTGATTATTTTTTATTATTAAATACATTACATATTCATGTTAAATAAATAAGAAATATTTATAACAAATAACTTTATAATACTTATCACTTTATAATACCATAAAGTATTTATAATATATAAATTATAAGTGAATCCATAAGTAATTGTGAGAAATTACAATACTAGAATTTCCTTATATTGAGTCATCTTGGTATTTATGAGATAAATTGTGATTGAGTTGGAGCACACAGAGAAATACGCACCAATTTCTATGTCTCCTGTAATATCTCTGCAGCTAAAAAAGGCTCAAGAGTCATCTGAATTTTTAGAATAAAAAATAAAGTGTATATAGTTGAGTAGAACTTGAAGATAATATAATTTTATATTTTTTACTTTCCAGATAATTTCTATTATAACAACTCTGGTTTTCAATCATTTAGCCCCAGTTGGAACTTTTTCATGCTCATGGAGGTTGCTATCATTTAAATAAGCATATTTAATTTACAGGCACCTAAACTGATTAAATTTTTTTCTCATATTGAGATTAAGTAGTTTTTGCCTACATTCAATTTAATTCAATCTTCTGAAGTTATTCAGGATAAGCCTAATCTCACCACTAAATGCTAGCTCATCGGCTGTCAGAGGGAGCTATCAAAAATAGCTATCAAAGGCTCCTAAATTGTGTCTTTTCCAGCCTAAACTATCATTTTAGGATGTATCACTATACCCATACACAACTATCCTACTTGTTCTCCAAAATCCACTAAGTTCAGGTCCTAGAATAAAAGTCAGTGATTAATACTCACTGACCAGTATAATAGTGTAAGATTACATCAGGCTATTCCTTAGATACTGTGATTGTAATATATTCTCATACACTAAGCTATTCTTTTTGTAATTACGTAATACTGTGTTGTCCTATGTAATATTACATCCACAAATCACATTTGTAAATGTCACTTAAGGATGTTAATGTTAAAAACCAGTAGCATTAGATCTTCTGTGTTTGACATCAACTGTGAGTTGACTTGGGTTTCCCCGAAGAGACACTGGAGTCTATATCCTGCCACATGTGACCCTGACTTCATTGGAGATTGAGTCTTTGAAAAGGCAGCTGAATTATATCATATTGACTTATGGTAGACCTTTACCTAATAAGAGTGTTGTGCTTAGAGAAATAGAAAACAGGGGGAAGGAGAGAAAAGGGGAGGAGGAGGAGGGGAAGGGAGGGAGAGGAGATGACAGGACAGGAGAAGACAGGAGAAGAGAATAGAATGTTCTGATGATTGAAACAAAGCATAGACTGATGCTTTGGGGCTTCTACACAGTAACTACAAGTCAATATTAGAAAAATGAGGCCCATGTTCTAGCATGGTGACAATGATATTTTACCATGAGTATACACTGGAATAGCTTCGATATTGAAGTTGTAGAACAGTGGTGAGACTATATTAGCTACCTGAGTTGACAACAAGCTCAACTTCTCCAGATTCTCACAAGAATCAGGCACCTCCACAAGTCTCAGAAATGGGGCTTCTAAGACAGGCAGTGATACAAAGAGCAAGCAAACAATAACAAAAAACTTGATTATTGCAAAGAGAATTTTTTTTTGATGAAGGATGTCTTATCTGTGGGTATAAGGGTAAATATTTGGACTGTAGTTCATTTAGTAAAGTGTTGGCTAGTGTAGCCATGCAGCTTGGAGATTCCAGGGGTTTTAGGAAACACATTAAACTGTCAGCAACAATCACAGTCACCCTCATATCTAAATGGAGATTGAAAGAAATTCCCATAGCTGCTGTGAGTGAATAGAACAGATGAATATATACCTGGCTACTTAAAAAAATAGAGCTAGTAATGGCCTCAACTTCTCTTTTAAAACTTAACTGCTATTGCTGTTGAATCTGATTCAGTTGCCCAGGCCTCCAGCCCCAGAAACAGCACAGAAGTGGGAAATGGTGCTGGATTTCTAGGCTCCTTGTTTTATATGAAATATAAACACGCTTTTTTTTCCAGGCCCTCCCAGATTTTACTTCTATATTCACCTTGCCTGCATTTGCTAAACATTGTTAGCCTGATCTTTGAGTTAAAATAATCTATGCTATTCTTCTAATTTGATGTATTCCCCACATGTTATTTTCATTATAGAATATTCTTTTTCATTCTTTCTTCCATTTCCTGGTAAGTACCTACTCATCCCTCCAGATCTGCGGTTAATATTTTCTATTTGTTGCTTTTCAATGAATTAATATATATTGAAATAATAGGATTACATGCTTTCATTGAACACCTCTCTTTATGTTAAAAAATTTTAAAGTATATGAACACTTGGTAAATTATTTAGCTTCCATTTCCCTTAAACCACTTTCATCTCCATAAAGAATCAAACACATTTCCAATGTTTGTTTTCTGCCCAGCACCATTCTCTAGTATTTGAACTCAAACTATTTCATATTTATTTAATTGTATTTTAGGTATGAATATTGGAATTATTTTTAGTTATTTTCATAAATTCATTCTTCTGCTACTTTTATATTTTAAAAGAGAGAGTAGATTTACTAGAACATGATTTCTGTGAGATATTGATTAAAAAAATCAACATCAATTATATGAAAAATAGAACTACTGCACATTGTTATATATTGTACAAGTTTAATGGACAATTAAGCCATTTCAAATTGTATTTACTAGATTGTCACACAGTTAATTGCCTCTACTTATTGCTATAGAAAAATGTAAAGACTAAAAAAAGCATTCTTTATTCAAGGAATTGAAATTTAGTTTATGAATTTCTGGAGCAGAATTTAAAGATAACACTACATTGACAGCACAATGTTAATCAGACTCAGGTATTATATTTTTTCTGCTATCATTAGGAGATGGTTTGTTAAAACTCATTTTCTTCTAAATAAATTACTCCAATCTACATATTTTCATGAACAGCTTTAGCACATAAGATGCCAATATATTTTAAAAACATATTCAGTTATAAAGGATTGATACTCTGATTTGATTAAGAAAAATCGGTATTAGGACCTTCAGAGCTCTGAACAGACAGCACTGTCTGCCTAGGTTTCATCTGAGGTATCTGCACTAGGGAGAGCCTTTGTGGACAATTTGATTATTTTTCTCCAGATTCTCTAAGCTCTATCCATTCTCAAGTTAGGTTTGAGAAAGAAGCTTGCACAGACTTCTGTATCTCAGGCTCCACAGAAAGGTCTTCCCTGAATTATTTTTTATGTTAAAACGGCAGCGTTTGCAATTGAACAATGTACCATAGCACTGAGGGCAGACATCATCTATTATGTTCTTTCAATGTCTCTAACATAAGAAACCACTTGTTAAATCTCTATCAGTTCAGAGCCAGAAAAGCATTTGTGTCTGCAGTCAGCCTTGGGAAAACCACATTTTCCCTTTTTCCTTGGCTGCCAAAGCGAGCAGACGTAATTCTGTGTTTATCTGTAGTGATTGACTCATCACCGGGACCTGATAATAGCAAATCTTCTGCTCTTTAAAGTGATTCTCTTCCTGGTGGGCTCTGATAGGAGGGCTCCACAGTGCTCTCCACAACGTGGAAGGTCACTCAAGTTCTTTTCACATATGCAAATAAAGCAAGACAAGCGCTAAATATAAATACTGAATAATCAAATAATTAGGACAATTACCAAGTCACACTATACAATGTACAATGCTGTGAATTTGCGAAGATTTCCTCTCTCTCACTTTCTCTGTCTTAGTATAAAATAAAGGTTCCTACTTCTATTTTCATATTTCAATTATTACAAAGAAGTTATGTTGATTGGTTCAGTTATATTTCTTCACATATTCATTTATATATTTTAACTGCATATTTCAAAGAGTTGTTAGATATAGCTTGATATAATAATGTATTACATATAATATATGTACTATAGTAATATAATTTATCAATTATATTACTATAATATAATTATATTATATATTATTATATATAAAATGTTGATTATAAAAGTGAGTAAAAGTAAATCTAAAGGTATTTAACCTAATCAAAATTATTATTGGATGAGAGTGACCAGATGCTACTATTATATTTAGCAAATAGTCTAAAATAGAGAAAAATGAGAATCAATTGGTGTTCAAATGCTAATATATGATTAGTGCAATCAGTACGAAGAACATATATGTGCATTTTCACTGATATCTGGCCAGAAAAGAACTTACCTACAAAATATCTCCAAATTTACTCACATATAATGAGACATATAAAGTTAACATAGTCCTCTTAAACTTTCTATTTCTTCTCTTTCCTTTTACATAATTGGACGTTTTGCATTATGCCCCCCAATCCCACTCACCTCAAAGTCCCTCCATATCCACCTCACATCCCTGCAGCATTCCCCTCCAAATTGATTAAAAACAAAACAATCAAACAAACAAACAGAAAAAACCATCCATACTTCCATCTTTCCAACACCTCTTCCTTCACCCTAGTGGCACCGGGAGCTGCAGTGTGTCACACATGCACACTTTTGTCCAGTCAGCTCCATCTGCAAAGTCATTGCTCTGAGTCATTTGTGTGGCTCAAGGGCCCTGACCCACCATCATCACTGGGCCCTCACTGAAACCCCTCTAGGATATCTCTGATATCCTGCTGTTGCCCTTTGTGGTAGAGATACGGTGGGTATTGTTCTGCAGGACCAGGACGTTATAGATGGGGCAGATACTAGGGTGAACGACTAAGACCCAGTATATGGGTTTGGGTTGTAGCTGAGCTACCTAGTAGAGGCCACTGGGACTGCCCCCTTAGGCAAAGGACAAAGACACTTCTCAGGTCTATGCCATTAGGGCCAGCTCTCCCACACTTGGGGTGTGGAGTGGGAGGAGTGGGGGTGGGGGAAGTGGGGTAAGCAGGTGGGCCCATCTCTCCTGAGTGAAGGTGGAGTTCAGCTCTCCCATGGGGAATGGGAACAGCTCTCCTGCTGTAGCTCTCTAGCAAGGGGCAAGGCCAGCTGTCCTGAAGGCCAGTGAGGGACAGCTCTGACTCAGCACAGTCCTTGGATTTCAACATACATCGTTTCTATGACCCCCTTCTGGTAACAAAGTCATGGACGTCAGTACATACATCGTTTCTATGACCCCCTTCTGATAAAAAAGTCATGGACGTCAGTCCCGACCCTGGTTTCTATTGGGTCATGAATTCAAACATGGCCCATGGCAGTAGCCCACGCCTGGATGACACCATGACCCATGTGGCTTCACAGGCCACTGAAATTGGCATGACACTGATAGCAACATGGTTATCAGACAACAACATGACCACAGGTTGTGGTCTAGTAACTGGGTATCTATGTGGCCTTTGGTGGTAACATGGGCTATAGACATCAACATTGACCCTGACTGCGGTAGGACCACAGACTCAGCCATGTTCCTCAGTAGCAGCCTGGGATTGGATGTCACCTTGACTCCAGGTGGCATTGCACTGAGATTGACATGGCTTTTGTGGCAGAGAGGCCCTGGGACACCAACATGGCCTCAGGTGGAAACATTTTTTTATTTCTGTTGTAATGATTAGACCTTAGTAACTTATAGTTACTTAAGAAACTCTGAATCTTATCACAAAAAAATCAACAAATCTAAAATCAATCAAAATATGTTTTGTGCTTAAGTAAAATCAAAATATAATATCATTAAAGCATTAGATTTTCTTAGGCTTATTACTAATTATGGCATTAAGAAAAATGTTTCAATATAATGCTTCTACAATCATTTATATATGGTTTCCTTAAGTGAATATAAGGCTGAATTTTGCTTTAAAGATATTTTCTAAATACAATGATTGCTTCAATATTTTGTAAAACATGACAAATAGTTTCTCAGAGTAGCTTAGTTACATACCATAAACAATGTGCTACTCAGAATTTTGTTGTGTGAAAAACCTGACTCAAACAAATATAAGGATTTAGAGGCAACCTTTTATTTTCTAGAGGTATATGTAGAATTAGTGTTAATTATTTAAGATTTCAATAGAATTTCCAGTGAAATGAATCAGAATGAAGAAAAGTTTCCTAAGGAAGATCAGAAATTTGATTTATTTAAGACAAGGAGTTTTAATATCACTTTGAAATTGTTTTGACCATTTAACTCTTTTCTTTGAGGAATAAGTCCCATTAATTTGAATTGCCAAATTTTATACTGATTTGATTTTTAATACTATTTTATTTAGTATATAGTTACTGTTAACACTGTGTTTCAGAAGGAGATTGTCATGCAATCACATGGTTTATTGTGAGATCATGCCCCATCCATGCTGTTAGGCTCTTTTGTTCCCTTGGACAATGAATCTTCATCTTTCATGCTACATATATACATTCATGATTTCATGCCTCTTTATAAAATCTATGATTACAAAATGAGAGATAATACAGCATTTATCTTTCTGAGACTGACATGATACACTTTGCATTATTATTTCAATTTGCTTCCATTTCCTTGCAAATGAATTCATTTCATATACATATTACATGTATTCTTAGTATTCCTCTGTGGAAAATACTTAGGTTGGTCCCATACTATGCTTTTGTGTAATTGATGTGCACATACCTCTGATATTAACCTAAAGGACTCCAAGTAAACTCACAGTGTTACTACTAATATGTACTTACTCTTTCTGTACCTGTTGGGTCTGTACTGGTAGCCTATGCTTCATATCTGACATTGATCATTTATGAGTTTTTCTGTTTTCTTGTTTTGAGCCTGGATATAAAATTTTCAGTTTTACTGGCCAATCTAGCAAAAAACAGACCTTTGTTTTGCTGAACTTTTGCTCATCTTTGTGTTTGTCTTCTACAATATTTCCATTGCTGCCAAGGATTCATGCTAATCATTGGGGTAGGTGCTTGAGGTAGGTGACAAAAGTATTGATTTGAAGCATTCTTTGAATATACACAATTGCTACATACATATTTCTGTTTCAGGAATATTTAGCTATGTGACAAACATTTTTACATTTTATTTTGCTTCAGTAATTCTGATAAATGTGGCATTTAAAGTTTACATTAAGAATTCCTGTTCAACAATTAGATTTTAATTATTTTGTTTGATTGTCTTTATGATTTTAAATACTCAATTTATCATAATTGAATTAAATCATAAAAATTGAATATTTTGTCAGGTGGTAGTGGAGCATGCCTTTAATCCCAGTTCTCAGGAGGCAGAGGCAGGCAGATCTCTGTGAGTTAGAGGCCAGCCTGGTCTACAAGAGCTAGTTCCGTGATGGGCTCCAAAACTACAAAGAAACCCTGTCTTGAAAAAAATTGAATATTTTGTTAAAGAGCAATTTGTATGATTTTAGAAGTTACAGTTCATTGAAGAACATTTTATGGCCTACATAAGACACAAACCAATCTAAGCTTGAAAACATGTTGAATGTTGAGTTAGGAATATCAGTGGGCTCTTGTTTAAGTAAAACTTGATAGTGTATTGAGAGCCTATTGAGTTTTGCTGATTTACTGTTCAGTTACTCTGTTAAGTTTTCAACTTCTGATACAGAAGCTTTGTGTGTTCCTAATACATCTGTGA
Organism: Ellobius talpinus; assembly: GCA_001685095.1. NCBI lineage: Eukaryota > Metazoa > Chordata > Mammalia > Rodentia > Cricetidae > Ellobius > Ellobius talpinus. The sequence goes on from LOJH01053035.1 coordinate 11,994, forward strand.
ATTGCTTATTTCTCTCTTAATGTGACTCTTAAATACTTTACAGTTCTAGCCCTTGGCTTCTATTAAATAGGTGTGCTATGTATTCTGTATATATAGCATTTGAACATTTTTTGTTCTTTTTTATTACTTTATAAATAATACCAATCAAAATTTCAACTTCCTCCCCTCTTCCCATTTCCCTCTGTCTCCTTACTCACCCTCCCACCTTCCCCTCCAGTCCTAAGAGAGGGCAGGGTACCCTGCCCTGTGGGAAGTCCA
>LOJH01053036.1:0-12251 GCA_001685095.1 Ellobius talpinus
GCCTGTCTCTGCCTCCTGAGTGCTGGGATTAAAGGTGTGTGCCACCACCACCTAACTTCTTTTTGGATTTTTGAAACAAGGTTCTGTATAGTCAAGGCTGGCTTGAACTCCTGATCCCCCTGCCTCTGTGCAGAGTGGTTCTTCCTTTTTCTTTCCTCTTCTGACAGTTCTTGAACTCTCTACATAGACCAGCCTGTCCTCAAACTCACAGAAATCCACCTGCCTCCCAAATGCTGGGATTAAAGACACGTACCACCACTCCTGGCTTTAATTAATATTATTTATTATTATTATTTTTAATTTTTGAGACACGGTCCCTCTTTGTGGCCCTGGCTGTCCTTGAACTTGCTCTGTAGACCAGGCTGGCCCTGAACTCAGAGATCCACCTGCCTCTGGTTCCCAAGTGACAGGATTAAAGGCATGCACTACCACACCCAGCTATGGGTATTCTGCCTGCATGTATCTGTGCACCAGATGGTATGCAGAACCCATGGAGGTTCGAAGAGGGCATCTGGTTCCTCAGAACTGGGGACGCAGATGGTTGAGAGCTGTCATGTCTGGGCTGGAATAAATCCTGGGTCTCCAGAAAGAACGGCCAGTGCTCTTAGCTGCTGAGCCACCTCTCCAGCTTATTTCGCAGTCTTATGTTCTTATCTCATAGCCCAACTTCTTTTTACCCATAGCACTCACCCCCCTTATGTGTTCTGTCTTTTCATTCATTGTTGCCATGTTGTCCCACGCTCCCTTCATTGCTGCAAGCTCAGAAGAATAAAGACATGGAACTAAGTAAGACACCAAACCTTGAGCCATTTCCAATTAAAAATAGGTTTCAGTAAGGAAGCCACTATTACATTTTTGTAAGCTGAAGTGGGGACAACTGAGGTTTGCAATTATGAAGTTCAATCATGAGATTTCTGGGTTTTGTGGGGTCTGAGATCGTCAGTGTTGGCCCTTTCCTATGATGCAGGATGAAATGTTTGTGCCCTCATTTAAAGTGCTGGCTGGAGAGGCTCGGTGGTTAAGAGAATATGTATCTCCTGCAGAGGATACGAGCTAGGCTGCCAGGACCCATGTCAAGCAGTTTACAACAGTCTGTGACTCCACTCTAGGGAATCCAAAGCCTCTTCTGGTCATCTGCACACATGCACACATGCGCACTGTGCACACACGCATGCACACACACACAAACACGCAAGCACGCGCACACACACGCAAATTTATAAAAAGGAAAGGACAAAGTCCCCAGGTGCTGAGATTATAGATGTGCACCACAATGCACAGCTTGCATTATTGTTGTTGCTAATTTATTTTTTTATTATTTTTTTGAGACAGGGTCTCATTATTCAGCCCTGGTTGGCCCAAGGCTCACTGTGTAGATTACTCTGGCCTTGAATTTGTGAAGAGCTACCTGTTCTGCCTTCTAAGTGCTGGAATTAAAAGGCTGCACCACCACGCAGAGCCTAGCACTATCTGAAAAGCAAGCATCTGGGAGGGTACAGTCCAAGGTCATCTAGCAACATAGAATTTTGTTTCAAACATTTGCTTATTTGTATTTTCTCCTTTCTTGAAACCAGTGAGATATAGATACGTATGGAATGCAATTACAGAGGTGATGCCAGGAGCATTGGGAATTCAAACCTTAGTTACACAATGAATTCAAAACTGGCTTAGAAAACAGCTTGTTTCCAAAAAACTAACCAACCAAATAAAACAAAACATCCACAGAAAGGAATCCTCTCTCTCTCTCCCTCGTCTCTCTCAGTATTTTCCTTTTATTTATTTTGATTGATAGAGAAATCTATATGAAGGCACACATGAGGCTCTGGAACATGGGTACAGTGTGGAACAGGTGAACCTGTCTAAGCAGCATGGGTGGTAAATCACATAGCTGTCACAGTGGTCACAGTGACCACAGCACCCAGCACTGAAACCCAGTTCTCAACACTTCTCAGGAGCTCAGCGTGACCTCATTAGCTGTCACCAGTGACCCCGCTGCAATGGCTCTCTTGACCTACTCTCCCTGCACAAATGGCATACACACTTGTCTAAGCTAGCCGCTTCCGGCACAGGCTTCCTGCTCAAACCATCTGTCGCTCCCCAACTGGACGCAGTAAGGCGGAGCCCTGCCCTGATGCTGTGAGCTCAACTCTACAATTACCTGGCAGCTCCTTACTCCAGAGCCCAGAGGCTCTCTTTCCTAGTTCATCTCCCCACCCCCACCCCACTCTGTCCTTACAGCAACATGGGAAGGGAAATTCTAACAGTGACACCGCTGACAGTGTCACCAAGCAGCACCAAGCACCCTCTCCATGCGGGGTGGGGGCCATATTTTGGTATTCATCCTTTTAACCCTTGCAGCAGCTTTGTAAGATGCAACTGAGGCCCAGAGAGAAGGGGCCAAACCAAGTCACAATGGCTGAGCTGGGAACTCAGCTCTGGACTTCTAATACTCCTCGTGGTCTGATTGATTGATGGGTCTGAGGACCCAGTACCCCAAAACATAGCACCTTGACAGAAGGGATGGGGAGGCAGAAAGGACTTTCTGGTTTGTCTTTAAGCTGGTGATAAAACCCTCATGTGACAGGTATGCTGTCCGTACTTGGAGGGAAGAATGTCCTACTGCCAAGGACAAAGGAGGCTGAGAGGAATCTGAGCTCCAGGCCTGGCTAAGCTCCTCCCACTGCCCAGTCTCAACCCCCCCTTCCCAAACCTGGCTGAGACTGCTCAGCCATCCTCCCAGTCCTAGTTTCCCTGTGGGGGCTTCCATGTCACATGAGACTGACATGTGATCAATCTAGTCTCTTTCCTCTTGGCAGTTTGTCCTGGCTTCTGCCAAGAACTCAAGATGCAAGAGGGGAAAGGAGACCTTTTCTTCCCCAGTACTATCTTGGCCCTTCCCTAGCTCTACTCTACCCCTGACAGGGCCAGTGCCCAGAATGGGCTCAGGAGAGGAAGTGCAGGTCAGCAGGCCCCACCCCATCCCTAGTCCCTGCCTGGACACTCTCCCACTCAACCCAGAGAAGTGATGCGGGAATTGCTCTGTCAGCATGAATGCATGGCTTCTCATGCCGTCTCCACGTGACGTCCGTTGTCATCGTTCCCATTTGACAGACAGAGACTGGAGGCTCAGAGAGGCTGGGTTACTAGGCTACTGTGACGCACAGCAGGAGGCAGAGCCTGGATTTGAAGGCGGGCAGTCAAACCCCATGTTGTGATGATGACCGTGCACCCTCAGAGCCACCTGTAGCACTAACTCAACAGCACCAAGGTCTAGCCTGAAACTTCTGGCTTGGGAGTGTTCCCAAAGTCCTCTTCATGAGATACTTACCTGGCCCAGGAGGTTAGGGCATCCAGCACCCCCCTTGCCCTCCAGTTGTTTCTGCATCACCCCCAGGCCCATTTCTGCTCTTCTTCAATACCCTGTGTGACTCCACCGCACGGTGTTTGCCCTCTCTGAAGACTCTTCCCTCAAGCCCCTTCCCAACCTGAGGCCTCAACTCACACGCTCATTGCTTAAAAGGGCCAGCCTGCTCTGTCTGCTCCCTAGACCATCCCTTCTTCCCAGAGGACCTCTCCCTATCCTGTTGTTCTGTTTTCTCCAAGGCTTCCGAGTAGCTGAATTGATAAATTTTATCTGAGTGCACTGATAGATATATTTGAGTATTTATTTATTCACCCTCAATGCACCAGAATGCAAACTGCATGCGGGCAGGGACCATATGGGTTGCTAGCTGTCCTGGATGCTGTTCTGCCCACAGCAGCTTCTTCCCCAGCTGTCGTGGGAATCATTTCCACTGTGTACATAAATACTGGACAGTGTGACATACAGGGCTGCAGTGGCTCAGGGGTGCCCATGAGAACAGCTGGTCTCAGGGAGGCTAGATGCTGAGCTGTACAGTAATAGACATAATCCAGACAACCCCATGTGTGCTTACTCAATCATTCTCATCCCTGAGAACTAGAACTGGAGGCTCAGAGAAGTGGGTCACGGTATCCAGCTTCTGAGTGACAGGATGCAGGGATGTGAATTTGGAGCACTGAGACACAGAGCTCAGACACTTGAGTTCCATGAGGCGAGTGCTTTGCTAAGGGTGCCAGCCAGCAGCTCTCCTAGCCACACCATCAGGACAAGACACACGCAGAGACATAAAATCCCCATGCATACACACGGGACTGCTACGGGGGCAGTTGTGACAAGGAATTCATTTACAATCTCATTTCCAGGGGTATTGGCAGAGTATGCAGGGAGATCCCTGAAGTGTGTCCTTGTAGCAGGAAAGGAACTCGATGGTCAGGGAGAAGCTCTGGGACCACTTGGGGACAGGGACCACCCTCAAGAACGGGGGGAAGGGGACTGGCTTTTGCTGACAGTCACTGTGGTGCCTATGGGCTCATCTATTTGAATGCCTGGTTCCCAGTTGGTGGAACTATTTTGGAAGAATTAGGGAGGGATGGCCTTGTTGGGGGAGGTGTGGCAGTGGAGGGGGCGGTTGGTTTCAAAAACCAGCATCCTTAATTAGCTTTCTCTCTGCCTCATGCTTGGGAACCGAGATGTAGGTAGGCTCTCACCTACTGATCCAGCGCCATGCTGGCCTGCCTACTACGGTGCTCCCCCATCAGGATAGTCACGGATGTTAACCTTACTCTGGAATTGTGAGCCCCACCTCAAACGTTTTATTTTGTAATCGTTGTGGCCATGGTGCTTTGTCAGCAATAGAAAAGTAACTAAGACCCTTGTTGACCAGACGTTTAGTCACTGGTCATCTGTAAGAGTTCCCCCACAGAAGCAGAACACAAGGTGCGTGTTGAAGGGTTAGGGTGGACTGGGGAGCGGGTGGCTTACTTTTTTTGTGGCTGTAGAACTTGTCCTCAGACCCATCCTTGGACTTCTTAATGATCAGTTTCCCAGACTCCACGTCCACTTTGAGATGCATTTTCTGAGGAATCCCCAGGGACTCCGACTTTACCTTCAGAGTGTAAGAGATGTAGTCAGAGGCTGGGCTTTGGGGTTACCAACTCTGATTTATTGGTCTACATGGCTGAGGAACCCTGGGTCAATGTCCTTTGTAGGGCTATCTGGCTAGTATTTCCAGGCCTTCTCCACCCTGGCCTGACACGCACATATTCCACAACACCCCGCTATCCCATAGCACGCCTGAAAATGGCTCGCACTGAAGCCGAGCCAGGCTCGCCCATTGTGCAACCCAGCTGTTCCACCGACAGATTTGGTGGAGGAAACAGATGAACTGTTGGGAAATGGTTTATTCACTGATTAGTTTGACAACAGTTATTAATCTGATGTGTCATCTACTTCTGGGAAGAGTCTTACTAATAGATTCACACTCTGGGGCCTTGTTACAACCACTAATTGAACATCTACTGGTAATAATTACGAAGAAGACTCTTGCCTGGGCATGTTCAGAAAATGAAACTCAAAGCTGAGTGTGGTGGCACATTTAGGAGGAGGCAAGATGAGGCTGTGTGGGACTCTATCTCAAACAAACAAATAGGAGTGATAGAGGGGTCAGGCAAGATGGTTTTGTGGGTAAAGGGGCCTACTACCAACCCTGGTGACCTGGAGAACTCATTGTTGCAAGCTGTCCTCTTACCTCCACATTCACACTCACACACACACACACACACACACACACACACACAAATGTAAAATTTAAAAAACAAGGTGGGAAGTTGGCCTTTTTGTGGGATTCCTTTTCAGGGATGGGGAAGGCTTTGGGTGGACGGCGGGGTATCTCATGAAGACGGGACTAGATTGGGCCGGAAGCATCAGAATAATGAGGGTCCTTAGAGGAAAACCACCTTTCTGTGTCTCAGTCTAAGCCAGTCATTTTTAAGGAAATCACAAGAACTGTTTTCTCGAACTGTCCCCTGCCCCAGCCACTATTTTATAAGCAGTCTGTGGCCCTCAGTTTGATGTTACTCCTCCTTCCCATTTTAAGGAGGACAAAGTTTAAACCACCTTGGGACCAATCAGGAGCTCTTTCTTTACAGGCTCCCCATGAAGGGGGCTTTGCTGATGCAGTTACACAACCATTTTGATGTTTATCTACTTTTCCAATGAGGTGGTTTCATGGACTACTAGTTCCTGCCACTGGGTTCCTTCTCCTTCTACAGCCCAAATCAAAAGCCCTCTTTTCACAGGAACCATGGTGGCCCCCAAGGGTAGATCTGGAGGTCAGGCTCCACTCCTCTAGGGTCACTTACCTCAAATGTGACTGGAGGGATGAGGGAACGCCTGTTGGGAGACTCAGGGCCCTCATGCAGCAAGGCCTTGACCTGCGGACAGCAATGATGAGTCAGAGAGTCATAGGAATGCAGAACCGGGGACTTGGACATTCTTGGTGCAAAGAGGGGACTACAGACAAAAGCAAGAGGCACTGGAGGAACCTGTAAATACCTTATCTTCAATGGAAGACAGTAGACTTGTCAGTTGGCTGAGCTTAGCCACCATGTTGATGGGGTTGGCTTCACTGGGCACCTGGGGGAATCAAAATGAGCACAAATGAGGTTTGGTGGACAGTGAGTTGGGGGCGGGGTGGGCTCTGAACACTTCCCGTGTTGCTCCCCTTTCCGTCTCCCATCCCGCAGTGCCATTATCATCCCTGTCTGAAGACAAGGACACTATGGTATATATAAGCACCCCAAATTCCTCATGGCCAGAAAAATAGATCTTCACTGCTTCTCTTTCCCTCACCCACAGTGCTTCTCACTCCACCTACACAGTCCTTAAAACTCTGGGGCCATCCTTGATCGTCACCTTCCCGCCCTCCTACGTAGCCTTAACTGGTTTTCTTGCTCTACTTCCAAAATATACCCATCCCCACCACTTAAAACCCTTACCAGTTGCTTCCCATGGCGGGCAGACCCCATGCAAGCTCCAGACCCTGACTCTAAAGATGCTACAGGCTCAGAAGTTCCACTCTGAACCACCCTCCTCCTTGCTTCTGGTCTACCTTGAGCTACGCTTGGTAAGGAATAAATATCCAGGGGCCTGGATCTCATCTAGGAAGGGCATCTTGCCATCGATATCTCAGATATCTCAGATATCTCAGATCCATAGAAAGCTCCTCTCTGACTACCACAGCTCAAACCTTGCTGTCACCATAAAACTACCCTGATGTGGTCAGTTTCAGTCACCATGGGGTGAAGTTGTTGCTTTCAATTGTGGTTTTGGTCTATGATTCCCTTGATAGTATGTGGGCTCCATGAGGATAGAGACCAAGAGCACAGTGTTCAGGGTTTCAGCACTGATGTCTGGCTAATAAAGATGCTTAACAGACCTGTTTAATGAACAATGGGGACCAGAAGCTTATAGTCACTTGTCCAAAGACACACAGCCAATAAATGACAGACTGGACCTGGCACCCATGTGTGCTAGGCTTAACTCCAAGCATATATTTATAGAATAGACATTTGCAAGGCTGAGGCATGAACTGCATGAGTGAGTTTCAAGTTCAATTCTAAGCACTGAAAACAAAACAAAACAAAACAAAAGCTAAATTCTAAAATCTCTTACCTTGGAAATGCTGTCCTGCCGGAGAGGCAGAGTTAACGAGGAACCGCCCCTGCCTCCGGAAGTAGGATGGACAAACTAGACCGGCATATGACTAACTGAACACTAGTTCTTCCCCACAGCCTTTGCTCAGGCTATCGGTCATACACTGGCTTTTGATTTGCTTTGTTTCCTGTTTGCTAGAGACAGGATCTGGAGATATAGATAGCCTAGGCAGGCCTTCGACTTTTCAATCTTCCTTTTTGGGCTTACAGGCCTGTGCCATCAAATCTGGTTTTGGCTACGGGGTTTCCCTGTGTAGCCCTGGCTGTCCTGGAACTCACTCTGTGGACCAGGCTGGTCTTGAACTCACAGAGATCCGCCTGCCTCTACCCCGTTAGTGCTGGGATTAAATGCATGCAACATTATGCCCAGCTTAACTACACTTTTGAAAGAGTTTGCAGGCCTCACTCGGGACTCATGCAACTATTTTGACTGTTATATTTTTTCACCTCTGCCTCCCCAGGGAAAAAGGCTCTATGGTGGCAAGAGTCAGAGCCTTGTTAAGATGCCAGACACCTATCTGGGCATATCTGCTCCTTTCCCCACTGTGCATGGTTGGGCATTACTACATGGACAAGGAATAAAGAGCCAATGGGGATAAGACTGAACTCAGGCACAGGGGCCAGTCTTCTTTCCCTACCCCTGTATTAGATCACTGCTCTGGACTATAAGGTCTGAGGGCCTATCAAGATAGATATTCTTGGGGATGACACAGGTGGTTGATGGTTACAAGCATTTTCCAGTCTTCCAGAGGACCTGAGTTCAGTTCCCAGCACCCACACTGGACATCTTACAACTGCCTGGAACTCTAGGGGATCCAACACCTTCTGGCCTCTGTGGACACCTGCACACATCACACACACACACACACACACACACACATCTGGCCTCTGTGGATACTTGCACGTATCACACACACATACACACAGACACACCAAAAACAGCTAAGTGTGATCGCACACCACACGCCTTTAATCCTAGCACTGGGGAGGCAGAGGCAGGTGGATCCCTGAGTTAAAAAAAATAAACATTTAAAACAAAGATAGATACTTCTCTGCTTTATGGTGGGGTCAGGAGTGAGACCCGAATTCTATCCCATGTAGAGTGTGCCATCCTCTACCCTGTGACTACTGTGTCTTGCTTCTAATCGCAAGGACAGTCCTCCATGCTGCCTGCTGGTCTTAGCCTGGCCACTGAAGGCCCAGCTCTGGAGACCAGGTCTCTCCCCTTACCTATTTCAAAGATTTTGGGTGTGTGCTCCCATTTAAACTATTTAAATGCCTGTGTCTGGTAATGCCCACTTGCATTTACTTTCTTAGAAATTAACCCATCCTTCACTTCAAAGACAGCAAAGAACCAGTTTCCCCCGCTCTGATGAATATTTTTAGTTGTATAAATAGAACACAAATACATCTTCCCTGTAAAATCTTCGTGGGAGACCAAAATAGGCTACCTCAAAATATTCTTCTTTGGCATATTTCAAGATGGCTATTCAGAGCAACTGCAGACAGGAACAGGCCCGCAAAACTCTCCTTTTGTAAAACAGATTATAGCCGGCTCTGTTAGTAAGGTCAAGGGTAATGGTGAGGGTCTCTGCCCTCTCCACCTCTCCCTTGTCTGGCACTAGGGAAGCTCATTTGCATAGGACATTTGGAGCAGGAAGACACTAGCATGACCCTCACCTATTCGGTCCCCCTCCCTTTTTTCTGATTGGAGTCTTGTTATGTTGTCCATACTGGTCTAGAACTTCTGGGCTCAAGTAATCCTCCTGCCTCAGTCTTCTGAAGAACTAGGACTACACAGCTCATCTAGTTTCAAGACTGCTATGAAGATGACCTATCTATCTTTCCGGGAATTTCCTTCCTCAATCTCCCAAGAGCAGCATGGTCACTAGATTCCAGCATGCCAGGCTCTAAGCCCCTAGCTACTCTTTTTGTCTGAGGGTGGCCTAAAAGTTGCCATCACAGGGGCTGTCTCAGAGTCCCACATTTTTGTGACACCCCCACTTATGTGCATACTCCACTGTCAGCTTGCTCCAGAATCTCAAAGTATTAAAGCTTCAGAGTAATTTTAACATCCCTACAAACTTCTTGGCCGGCCCATTTCTCTCCAGCCCTACCGGTCACACGGCGGTGACCAGCATCCTTGCACCCTCATTCTCGTTCCTTTCCATACTGCTCTGTAATATGCTGTCTTCAAACAGCAAGGGAGAATGCCGGGAGCTCATGCCACAGCGGCACCTGCACCATGGCCACATTTCGCCATCCATCTGACTTCCTGTCTTCATTTTCAGAGACAAAGCATCAGTACCTACCCTTGTCAATGACCATGTGATTTCTAAACCAGCTTCCCACACAGTGGACTCCTTGAAGGAGGCAGGCAGTCTTTTTTTTCTTTTAATTTTTTTGTTTTTAATTGCTCTCTCATCTAATATATTCCCACTGCAGTTTCCCCTCCCTCCACTCCCCCAGATCCACTCCTCCATTCCCCTTCAGAAAAGAGCAGCCAACTTTTCTACACAGTTCGTCTGCCCTTCAGAAAACCTGTTTCTACTCTCGCCAGGAGAGGAGCGAGGCCCTATGAATGTCACTGTTATTCCCAAAGCCAAAATTACTGGCCACAATCAACATTTCTATCTGATAAGCAAGAGAGGAGTTGAACAGCATTTCCTGGTTACCCATGGGGGCTGCTGAACATCTTTCCTATGTCCTGCCAGTGAGCAGCTCAGTTTATAGCCTTTCCCCCATTGAAGGCCTGGGTAAAGGGATGGGGAGAAGCCTTAATTTTATAATGCACCTGCCATGCAAACACGGGGACTTGAGTTTGGGTCTCGGCATCCAGGAAAAAGCTGGGCCTAGGGGCAGGCATCTGAACTCCAGCACTGAGGGTGGACATGGGGTGGGGATGGAAGGAGGGTTTAATCCTTGAAGATTATTGGCTGCCCAGCCAAGGTGAATCTAGATGAGCTCCAGGTCAGAGAGAATGCTATCCCAAACATAAGGTGGAGGGCCAGGATGAGGGCTCGTCAGGTAAAGGTATGGCCAGGAGTTTGATTCTGGGACTCAGACGGTGGATGTCCACCTTCACACCTGTGCCTTGATACATGCTCATGAGTGCCTGTGTGCACAGGCACTAGATAAATAAAATGTGATAAAAAGCCTCAGGTGGAGAATAGATCAGGAAGGCACCTGACATTGACCTCCGGCCTTCACATGCAAGTACATGTACATGTGGGCACACACATATTCACATACATGTACCACACACACACACTCATCACTCCCCTTCCACACACACACAATAGCCTTTAGCCAGGTGTGTTTGCATATGCCTATAATCCTAGCACTTCGGAGGCTAAGGCAGGAGATGGAAAGCTGGAGGCCAATTTCCCCAAATCAACAATAAACATACACCATAGTGTGCTAGGTTTTGTGCAAGCCCATGGGAGGCCTGCTCTCTTCTGAATGGAGAGGGGCGAGGAGCAGATGGAGAGGAGAGGAGGTAGACAGGGGGAGGGGATGGGAGGAGATAGGCAGGGGAGCTAGTTGGTATGTAAAATAAATGAAAAAAAGTTATTTAAATGAAATTCTAAAAAAATTTAATGCAAATGTATTTAAATAAATAACTTAAATTTTTTAAGAAATAAAAAATACATCATTAGAATAGGGCTAATTTTTATCTATGTTATTTCCTTTTCCCAGTATTTACAGTAAGTAATATTTGTGTTTTTGGATACTGCCCTCTCTGATCCTAGACTATGCTGTGTTATTTCATGTTCTCACCCCCCCTCTCCCAGGCAGAGTTTCTCTCTAACTCTCTTAACAGCTCTGGCTTTCTGAGAACCACCGCTTTGTAAACCAGGCTGGACTTGAACTCAGAGAGATCTATCTGCCTCTGCCTCCTGAGGGCTGGGATTAAAGGCAGGCGCCACCACCGCCCAGCTACATGTGTTCTCACTTTTAACAAGGCTGTAATATTAGGATCTAGGTCCTGGCCCTTACTTGATTTTAAATTTACTGAAAGCACTAAAAATACACATGACTAAAAATACCTATGCTTAATTTGACCCTAGTCTCTTGCCCAGCCATGAGCAGCTGCGGGGCAGGGGCACCACCATCTTGTAGTCCCTGGGGTTAAATGTACGAAAAACTTTGGGACTGCGTGGTTTCTTTTCCTTCCAGTTTCTGAGGAGAAATGATGGGAACGGCCTTGCTTGCCTCCTCATCCAACACCAGGTAGTTTGTTGGATGGGTGCACTGTCTGAAATCAGAGGCTGCCTTTCCAGGGCAGAGGTTCTACCCCACCCCTTACCCCGATGTTTACACCAGAAAAGGTGGGTGGTGCTTCCGTCTGCCTTCAGAGTCCCCCAGATGCTGGCTAGCCCTTTCCTCTCCCTGGCGTAGCAATTTCATCTTTCCAAACTCAAAGCTCCCCGTACCTGAGGTCGCGGTCGGAGGCCTGGGGAAAGCTGCTGGTCAAACAATCTCTGCAGGGACTCCAGGGATGGGAGGGTCCTGACGACTTCCCTGGAAGTGGAGAATCAAGGCTAAGCTCAAGAAATAGGAACCAGAAGCACTCCAGGCAACACCGGCCTGAGTTGTCGACAGGTCACACCCCAGTGGCAAATCCCAGAACCCTCCCCAGTATGACATGCCCCGGGCAAAGATCATTCGTCCAA
>LOJH01053037.1:0-12250 GCA_001685095.1 Ellobius talpinus
AAGAAGAAGAAGAAGAAGAAGAAGAAGAAGAAGAAGAAGAAGAAGAAGGACAAGTTGAGCAAGCCATGGGAAGTAAGCTAATAAACCTAATAAACAGCATAAACAGCACTCCTCTGTTGGGGACCGCAGACCACCAGACCTTGACTTTGCTCTGAGCAGCCTGCAGCTGCTCTGAGCAGGAGACCCTGATGGCTGGGGAGTGGTTTCTGATGGGTCTGCAGCTGAAAGTTCCCGAGAGCTGGGGCATGGCCAGAGCCCTATATAAGCTGCCCCTGGAACACAATAAAGTGGACATTCTTGTTTCAAGGATGACCCATGTCTCTGTCTGTGTGTTTGTGTGTTTAAATCTCCGGGCCCCTTGCCAGGCTCGCAAAAGGTCCTATAGTACAGTCTGTATGCTACAGGCGTAGTACGTAGTACACGTAGTAGCACGGACGCTGCACTCCTCCATGGCTCTGCATCAGCTCCTGCCTCCAGGGTCCTGCCCTCTTTCAGTTTCTGTCCTGATTTCCTTCAGTTATGAGCAGCAATGTGGAAGTGTAAGCAAATAAGCCTTTTTCTCCCCAACTTGCATTTTGGTCATGGTGTTTCCTCAAAGCAATAAAAGTCCTAAAATCCCTCCTTACCCTTGAACCCTGTCTACTGCACAGGGGACTCTGATTGCCTCCCACAGGTTATGTCCTGTACCCTGGACATGGCATTCATAAATTTGGAGCAGTATCAGGAATATTTTTTTAAATATCACCACACAGGCGTTCTTAAGATTTATTTTGTATACAGTGTTCTGCCTGCAGGCCAGAAGAGGGCACCAGATTTTAACACAGATAGTTGTGAGCCACTATGTGGTTGCTGGGAATTGAACTCAGGACCCCTGGAAGAACAACCATTGCTCTTAACCACTGAGCCATCTCTCCAGCCCCCCAGTATCAGGAATATTATTCAGATGTGGTGCCACATGCCTGTTATTCAAGAAGAAACAGGAGGGTGAGTTTAAGGTTAGCCCCAGAAACAGTAGCTTTTCTGTCTCAAAAATGAAAAACAAAAAGAAATTGTCGGATTTCAGGGAACTGATTTGGAACCTGCAGCAGTTTTCATGGTGTAACCTGCCATGGCTACTTTGAGTATGCACACTATTTTAACAATGCATTCGCAAGGTTCCTGCGGGTTTCCTAATGGTTTTGTTTCCTTTAGCCTTACTTACTTCTTTTAGACTTACTTTGATTAGTCTTAGTATGTAGTCCAGGCTAGCCTTGAGTTCATGGTGATCCTCCTTGCCCCCTGAGTTCTGGGATTACAAGGCCTTGGCACCTGGCCTGGCTCTAACAATTGGTTCTTGTAAACTTCATACCCCCAAGGAGTTGTTAGAGGCAGGTGAAGGGTCTGTGAAAGTTGGGATAAGGTACTCTAGGTTATCAATCAAGGTTCTTGTGTAGGTCTGTGACCCCTACACCATTCTCGAAGATGTTGCTGGTGTGGAGCTGGCATTGTGGTGGAGGCTTGGCCCTTTCCTTCGATAGGGTACAGACTTCTCCCCTCAGTGCCCTTTATCTAGTTAAAGGCTTCTGCGGGGCTGGAGAGAAGGCTCATGGGTTAAGAGTGCATCCTGCCCTTGCTGAGTTCAGTTCCCAGCATCCACAGCTCAAAACTGCCTGTAAATCCAGTTCCAGAGGATCCAATGCTATGTCACCTGAACGCCATAGGTGCACACACACACACACCTTTAGAAAAAACCCTGCTTTCCAGTTGGTGGAGCACTAATTTAATCCCAGCACTCAGTGGCAGAAGCAAGTGAATCTCTGAGTTCAAGGCCAGTTTGGTCTACAGAGTGAGTTCCAGGATAGTCAGGGCTACACAGAGAGACACTGTCTTGAAAAACCAACCAAACAAACAAACAAATAACCAAACAAAAACCCTACTGTGATCCCCATTCTCTCCTGAGATCCTCTACCATGTACTAATTACCCGTCTTAGATGAATACTGAACTCAATTGCTACCTTATTGTGATTTAATCCTCAAGTCCTGTGCTCCAGGTGACAAGAGAATGCATCTACTAGTGTATATGGCCCTGTCCTGGGTGTGTGTCCAGTGGAGCTGAGGATCTCATGACTTTGATGGTTAGCATCAGGCCCAGGTGGCAGAGCAGGCAACGTGAACCATGGGCATATCTAGAAACCTAGGCTAGGCCAGGCGATGGTGACGTACACCTTTAATCCCAGCACTCGGGAGACAGATGCAGGAAGATCTCTGTGAGCTCGAGGCCAGCCTGGTCTACAGAGTGAGCGAGTACCAGGACTACTCCATAGCCACTGAGAAACCCTGTCTCGAAAAACAAACAAACAACAAAAACAAAAACAAAAAAAAAAGAAACCTAGGCTAGGTGAAATGAGATATTTGTGTCTCAAGGACCCTTCTAGATCAGTAGGAAGTAGGGTTCAGGCTGGGGCTGAGCTATATGAGCTAAAGCACAGGGATCCCGTTCTAAATTTCTTGCCTCCCAGCAACCTTGAGCAGTGATTTACTCAGGTACTAGAGTCTGGCAGGATACGATGCTCAACATTGCTCTAGAAGTTGCAGATGGCCAAACAAGTTTGGTAGAGCTTTAGAAGGGCAAATGCAGCCTGATAGCCATGTTGCAAAAGAGCTGGTACAGGCAGAAGCTAAGGGCCAGGAACTGTGGTGAAGGGCACAGAGTACCTGGAGCCACCTAGAGAGATGTGGCTGGGTTTCAGTGGGACAGACTCTTGGGAGGGTTAAATCAGAAGGGATGGTAGAGACTAGAACAAAGATGCGTGGGCCAGGCCTTATGTCCTCTCAGATTCAAACTTCTACACAGATGTGAGCTACAGAAAAGTTCAGAATGGGGTCAAGTGTTGATTCAAGTCAGGGTTAAGCCTGGGGTCACAGTTGTGATGGAGACTTTGGCCAGAGTCAGAAGTTACGTCCCTGACTCAGATGACCTGATCTCCAGAGTTGGAATACTGCCTGCCACAGAATGACCAGGTCCTGGCAAGAAGGCAGCAACCTGCAGGTTCCAAAGCAACAGCGCTTTAAGAGCATATTTGCAACAGTCCTGCCAGCAACTGATTGCCATCTATGGATGTCAGCTGAAAAGGAACCTGGCACAGCTGGAGAAAAACATGTACCAACTGCTTCCCCAGAGGACTTGGGTTCTGTTCCCAGCTCCCAGCACCCACCTGTGAGCTCCAGATCCAAGGGATCCGATGCCTTTTTCTGGCTTCTTTAGGCACCAGACCTGGAGGTGGTTCACAGGTATGCATGCAAACAAACCATTCATACACTTAAAAATCAAGCACTCTGAATAGCCAGTGGTGAACCTTTAATCCTAGCTCTGGGAGGCAGAGGCAGAGGCAGAAGGATCTCTGTGAATCTGAGGCCAGCCTGGTCTACAAGAGCAAATTCTAGGACAGCTAGGGCTGTTACACAGAGAAACCCTGTCTGGGGGGGGGAAGGACTCTGAAACCAGCTGAGCTTGGAGTTACACTATAGTGACCAGGAAATCTCATCTTGGTTTTGAGACCAGAGAGCTCACTGGGTGCCCTGTCTTCTCTGTGATGACCCTCATTGGCCCTCTAACCTTGCCACCCTCTAATGCCTTAACCCCACCCCCAACCTTTATCTGAGTTATCTAATTTTTTTTGCCTGCAACACGATCTTCTTTTAATTAATTAATTTATTTTATATCTGGACCACAAGCTCCCCCCCTCCTCTCCTTTCCCTCCCTGGCCCTCCTCTATAATAGCTCAGAAAGGGCCAGGCCTCCCATGGGCTTCGGCAAAGCATGACATACCAAGCTGCCTTACGACTAAGCACCTCCTCCTGTATTCAGGCTGGTAAGGCAATCCAGCAAGAGGAATGGGTTTCTAAAGCACCGGGAACAGTCTGATCTAAAATTCCTGATTCATGACCTCTAGCATGCCAGAGCTTCCCTAGATTACCCACAGGACCCTCTAGGTGACTGCAGACTTTACTCAAGCGACAGGGAAAATCCAACCGATTGACTGTCCCGCCCCCATTCTCCTTTGTGAAGCCGAAAGTTTCCTCTGAAGAACTCTAAGTTTTCCCCACAGGCGCCTGCAGCTTCCAGTAATCTTTGCTTGATCTCCGGCAATCCGTTCGTAGCTGCTCATAGCTGTTCGTAGCTGCTCATAGGCACTCAAAGCAAGCCTCACGGACCCTGGACCCACCCTCTTCCCGCCTGAAGTCCCAGGGGTCTGGGTGGGGCGCGCCCCTAGTGGGTGCGCGCATTCCAACTCTACGCTCCCGGGCTGCCAGAGGACTCGAAAGTCCGGAATGGATATATAGCCACGAGATTCGGATCCACACGCTGCCGCCAGGGTCCAGGGAGGATCTATCACCCAGATCTCACATAAGGGTAGCTGAGAAGCTACAGACCATTTTAGTCAGGAAGCCAGGAAGCAGGCATTGCTTCTCGCAATTCGTTTGCTATAGTAACTATGGACGGTCGAGCTCCTCAGAGTTGTGCTTCAGGACTAAGTGCTCTACCAGTATCTCCCAGAGTTCAGTCCTGTTTTGTCCTTTGGGTCATCATAAATCTTCCCACGGGTCCAATAGAATTCCAGTTTGCATCTAGTTTGCCTCCCTGCTAATGCTGTAACCCTGGGAACCCAAGGATGATTTGACAGTGGTTTCCATAGTGACTTCGTAGATCTACCTTCCAGCTCTCAAAGACCACAAACCTTTTCTATTCCCCCAGCTCCATAAGCCCCTTCCCTGACACCTGTAGTATCACTTCTCCATCTTGCCCTGGTCTCTATACAAATCTAGACTTTAGGGATACCTTAAAGATACTCAGAAGAGGCTGTTCTCTGTTTTTGAGCGGCTTACTCCAATTTCTGTTTGGAGTACACCCTTTTCTTATTAGCGCTTCTAACTAACCTGCTTCTTTGCTAAATGCACCTCTGCCACTTTTCTAAATAAACCTCGTCTTTGAAAAATTCTGGTGAAGTGGCCAGTGTCTGGTTCTTGGGATGAGGGTTGTTTGCGGAGGGCAGGAATATGGCCCGGGTTGGGGTCTCCATCCTAAATTATAGTCCTGGCTAAGATCCACTCCATGTTTTCCTTCCTTCCCTGCTTTCCAACTTTACTCAAAGTCGTCAGACTCTCAGGGTGTGGAGGAGTGACCGCTGGACAGACCCTGGGACCGACTGAGGGCCTGGAGGCAGAGCAGCCCAGTACCTCCACGGTCAGGGTCAGCACCAACCCCAAAGGAGGTGGTGGACTTCGTCTTCGGACTCTTTTCCTCCCTTTATCTCGGTTTTACTTCTCTTCAGGATGGAGTGGGCCTCAGGAGAATCAGGGAGGGGCCGGCAGGGACAGCCTCTGCTTTGGGAACTTCGCTTGGGCCTACTTCTAAGTGGTGAGGGGGCCTGGTGAGGCCTAAAGTTATGGGATGTGATGGTAGGTCCAGGGGTGGCTGGCTGTCCCAGGGGCCCAAGGGATGCGGCTACCTAATAGAATCACTGCTGAAGTGGTTAACCCACTGCCCCCAGTGCTGCCTGCCACATTGGCCCAGGTCCCTTCCTTGGATGTACCTGGCTGTTCTCGAGGAAGCTGCTATCCAGCCACTGGTGACCTGTTGGTGGGCCGTGCTGACAGACTGACTGCCTCATCCACGTGTGGTTTGCAAAGCCCTCAGCCCTACTGTATTGTCAGTCACCTGCAGGTGCTGCTGGGGACAGGATGAGAGGCTGGGTCAGGGTGGGGTTGGCACTGGCTAAGCAAGGTACTGCTACTGACCTCCACCCAATCCAGGATGAGAAGAAGTGTTTCCTGTGTGACTCCCGACGCCCCTTTTCTGCTCGAGACAACCCCAATAGCCATCGAATCCAGAATGTCGTCACCAGCTTTGCACCGCAACGCCGGACGGCCTGGTGGCAGTCAGAGAATGGTGAGCCCATGAGTAGGTCATTCGAGTGATCAGGGCTTGCACACCAATAACCTCAAAACCTTGACCCCTGATTCCTACTGCAGGTGTTCCAAGAGTCACCATCCAGCTGGACCTGGAAGCGGAATTCCATTTCACCCACCTCATTATGACTTTCAAGGTGCCTGCATGTCAGTGAAGCTGCCCCAGTGGTCCTGATTTGCTCCCCAGTGCCCTTGGACAGAGCCCTAGCTCCTCAGCCCAGCTTCCCTGAGATCCTGTGTTGTGTTTTGACTACACGTGGAACAAGGTTGTTTCCTGTATAGCTTTCGTGGCTGAACACACTCCAGCCCTTTGCACGCTCTCCTGTGCCGCCTTCCTAGACTAGGCCAGATATGGTCTCTCTGGGCCTCTACCTGTTAGAGGCAGCTATCACCCCTGGTCTGCTCATTGCCTGGTTTTCAGCTTTTCATAGTCACCCCCTCTTGTCTGTGAGCTGTTTGTCCCTGATCACAACTAAGCAGGGATCTCAGCAGCCTAGTTTGGGCTGAGGTCCTGGTTCCTGCTAATCAGACGTATCCTCCTTCCCCAACCAGACATTTCGGCCTGCTGCCATGCTGGTGGAGCGCTCTGCAGACTTTGGCCGCACCTGGCATGTTTACCGATACTTTTCCTACGACTGTGGGGCTGATTTCCCAGGAGTTCCACTGGCCCCACCACGGCACTGGGATGATGTGGTTTGTGAGTCTCGCTACTCAGAAATTGAGCCATCCACTGAAGGCGAGGTAAGGGCTGGGATCTGGGCAGAGGATAGGGAGGGACCTGTGGGGTTTGTGATGCCCCTGAAGCAAAGTCCAATATCTCTGTGGGCTTCCTGCCATGCCAGGTCATCTACCGTGTGCTGGACCCTGCTATCCCCATTCCAGACCCCTACAGCTCACGGATTCAGAGTGAGTCCTGGACTGAGGCTGGCACAGTCCCAGTGTCCGGATGGGGACTATTTGGGGCCTCAGTAACTATTTTGGGTGCTTCCTAGGGCAGATGCCAAGCCCAGTTTAGCTCTGTTGGCAATGGAAAAGAGGTCTCCCAAGGTGACCTTGGCAGCTGCAGCCCCTGGGTGGGTATGAGGCAGCTAGTGCTGGCCCATCTAGGTAGACAAAACCCTCTTCCCCTTCTTAGACCTGTTGAAGATCACCAACCTCCGCGTGAACTTGACTCGGCTTCACACACTGGGAGACAACTTGCTTGACCCGCGGCTGGAGATCCGGGAGAAATACTATTATGCCCTCTATGAGCTTGTTGTCCGTGGGAACTGCTTCTGCTACGGACATGCCTCACAGTGTGCCCCTGCGCCAGGGGCACCAGCCGACGCCGAGGGCATGGTACGAGCCTTCAGGTGGCTGGAGTAGGGTCAGGGGGACGGATGGGCATGGCTAGATAGTGCTGGCTGGCCACCTGCCTATATCTCTTCACAGGTGCACGGGGCCTGTATCTGCAAACACAATACCCGCGGTCTCAACTGTGAGCAGTGTCAGGACTTCTATCATGACCTTCCCTGGCATCCTGCTGAGGATGGCCATACTCATGCCTGTCGGAGTGAGTGAGACACTGAGCTCTGTAGCCTGGCTGTGCCTGGTTCAAACCAAATGCTGGTTGGCCAAGCCCTACATAACTAGGCTGTGTCTAAAGGGTGTGCAGGCTTTGCTGTCCCTGAGAACCCTCAGCCCTCCTCTGTAATCTGCCCTGGCTATCAGTGCCTTGTGATTTTTGAAGCCTTGAAGTTCTTAAACTGCCACCTGTAAATTCTGGCCCATGGTGCTGACAAAAAGTGACGCCATTCCTCTCTCCCCGTGTGTGTCCCTTACCTTGAGGACCTGGTTTCTCAGCTGGCCTTTGCCTTCTTCCCAGAGTGTGAGTGCAACGGACACACTCAGAGCTGCCACTTTGACATGGCTGCATACCTGGCGTCTGGAAATGTGAGTGGAGGCGTGTGTGATGGGTGTCAGCACAACACAGCTGGGCGCCATTGTGAGCTCTGCCGGCCCTTCTTCTACCGCGATCCAGCCAAGGACATGCGGGATCCAGCCGTGTGCCGTCGTAAGGCTGGGATTGGTTATGAGGGAGAGAAAACTAAGCCTGGGTCAGGAACTAGGAAGCCAGAATTTGTGTGGTAAGGGCTTGGGGTGGAATCAGAACAGGAATAGGGGAAGGCTTAAGACTCATTCTGGGCCATGGGATAGGATGACTGTACACTCCTCTTTGTTTACAGCTTGTGACTGTGACCCTATGGGTTCTCAAGACGGTGGCCGTTGTGATTCCCATGATGACCCTGTGCTGGGATTGGTCTCTGGCCAGTGTCGCTGCAAAGAACATGTGGTTGGCACTCGCTGCCAGCAATGCCGTGATGGCTTCTTTGGACTTAGTGCCAGTGACCCTCTGGGATGCCAGCGTATGTGCTTCTTGTCCTAACTTCTATGCTGACCTTTAACCTGTGGTCTCTTATTACAGAAGCAGATGAACCTGAGCACTGCTTCTACTTCCTACAGTGCTAAGGGACCTCTTCCACTGCAGGTTGTCAGTGTAATTCACGTGGTACAGTGCCTGGGGGCACCCCTTGTGACTCCAACAGTGGAACCTGTTTCTGCAAGCGCCTGGTGACTGGACATGGCTGTGACCGCTGCCTGGTAACACTGAGGGATCTGGGGTTCCTGGGTCCTGGACTTGTCCTCAGAGCATATGGCTGGAGGCAAAGTCCAGTGAGTGGGTACTGAGAACTTAAGGTCTCATCCTGAATGAGAAGCCTCTGGTCTGGGAGGCCAAGGACTTTGTGTTCACCAATCAGTGGTAGAGGCTCGCTGAAGGGTGGCAGAGAGGTCGGATTCTGGTCTTCAGCAATCCCTTTTTCCTAGCCTGGCCACTGGGGTCTGAGCCATGACCTGCTTGGTTGCCGCCCCTGTGACTGCGACGTGGGCGGTGCCTTGGATCCTCAGTGAGTGCCTTAACAGGGACTCGGGAGGTGGCAGGGAAGGCAAAGGGGGTAGCCCCTCAGTAACCACAGCACTCCTCAGGTGTGACGAGGCCACAGGTCAGTGCCGCTGCCGCCAGCACATGATTGGACGGCGCTGTGAACAAGTACAGCCCGGCTACTTTCGACCTTTTCTAGATCATTTAACTTGGGAGGCTGAGGATGCCCGAGGGCAGGTGAGAGCAAGATGTGGTGGGATGGCTAGAGAGGAGGGGTTGTGGGTGGTGCCTTGGAGGAACTGGGGTACTGTCCAGCCTTAGGGGGAGGTCTTGGCAGGAGAAACAGTGTTTGGGACTGACTGGCAGCAGAGGTAGCAGTTACCTGAGTCCTCATCCCTGCTTTGACCCTGTTGACTCTCAGGTGCTTGAGGTGGTAGAGCGGCCAGTGACCAACCGAGAGTCTCCGTCCTGGACTGGCCCAGGCTTTGTGCGGCTGCGGGAAGGTCAGGAAGTGGAGTTCCTGGTGACCTCTTTGCCAAGGGCCATGGACTATGACCTGCTACTGCGCTTGGAGCCCCAGGTTAGACCCTGTGACAGCTTACCTGTGCTGACATTCTGGGTGTGGAAGAACCCTCTCCACTGTCCTCTTCCCCCAGGTTCCTGAGCAATGGGCAGAGCTGGAACTGACCGTGCATCGCCCAGGGCCTGTGTCTGCCCACAGTCCCTGTGGGCACGTGCTGCCTAAGGATGACCGAATTCAGGGGATGCTTCAACCAAACTCCAGGTGAGGCTTGTAGGGCCAGCCTTTATTCCATGCAGATCACCGGAAAGACCAGATTGCTTGTTCATTTGTTCTTTCTTTCATGGATGTCTTCCTGGGTACTGCTTGCCAGGTCCATGGCTATGTTCACAAGAAAGTCAGAGATGAAACAGGGCCTGTTTTCCATAGGATGCAAGTTTCAGGGCCAAAGCATTAGGTGATGGGAAGTCCCCCAGTGTCATTCCAGGAGGACCCGTGACGGTGATGGTGCAAGGCAGTGGCATCAGAGTAGGGATGTAACTATGTAACTGGTTACGGTTCCTTTCCTGTAACTTTTCATTACTCTGTTGGCCACCCTGGGCCTCCCTCCTCCTCCTTTTTTTTCTTTTTTTTTCTTGTTTTGTTTTGTATTTTTGCAAGGCATGGTTTCTCTGTGTAACAGTCCTGGCTGTCCTGGAACTTGCTTTGTAGATCAGGTGGACCTCATCTACAAAGATCTCACAGAGATCTGCCTGCCTCTTTATTCTAATTGCTGGCACTAAAGTCGTGTACCATCACACCCGGCCTCCTCCTTTTTCCTTTCTGAGACAGAACTGCATATATCCCAGGCTAGCCTTGAACTCGCTATGTGGCTGAGAATGACCTTGAACTTCTGCCTTCTCCATCTCCCAAAAGCTGAGGTTATAGGAGTATGCTGCAGTACCTGGTTTATATTTTTTATGTATTTATTTTATGTTCATTGGTGTTTTGCCTGCTTGTATGTCTGTGTGAGGGTGTTAGAAGCCTTGGAACTGGGACAGGTGTGAGCTGCTGTGTGGGTGCTGGAAATTGAACATGGGTCCTCCGGAAAAGCAGCCAGTGCTCTTAATTGCTGAGCCATCTCTCCAGCCCCTGTTTTTTTCTTTAGTTATCACGTAAATATTCATACATACACAGAGGCAGACAGAATAGCATAATCAACTTGGCTGTATCCATTGTAGACATTTTGACAAACTTGTGTTTGGCAGATTCCTCTCATTGCTAAGTGGAGAATAGAGAAAAAGGGGTCAGGGTAAAAGCTGGAAGGGCTGTTGGAAACCCTGGGTGAGATGAGTTGGACGGAGGTATGGTAAAGATAATGAGCAAAAAGAGGCTTTTAGACTTAGAAAGGAAGAGGAAGTAGAAAAATGAGTCTGATTTGGGGTCTGGATATTTGGATGGGATGGAGGGGATGAGGTGGAAATATAGCAGAATGTGTACCCCCACCCCAGATGCAGGATCTCTCTTTCTCTTTGTTTTTTGTTTGTTTGTTTGGCTGGTTTTTCCAAGACAGGTTTCTCTGTGTAGCCTTGTCTGTCCTGGAACTCACTCTGTAGACCAGGTTGGCCTCAAACTCACAGAGATCCTCCTGCCTCTGCCTGAGGTGCTGGGGGATTAAAGGCGTGCTCCAACACTTCTAGGCTCAGATCTGAGATCTTTTTTATAACATGTCCCAGGCTGGCCTGAGACTTGTGGTGTTTTTGCCTTAGCTTCTCAAGTGCTAGGTTAAAGGTGGCATGCCACCATGCCTGGCTGAGAAGGAACAGTTCTGAGAGTGTTTGGCTTAAGTGAGTGGCTAGATTTCTGTGTCTGGGATTACTGGGATGCGTAATGTTGCAGTAAAAATTTGGTTCCTGTGAGCTGGTTGTGGTACCTCATGCCTGTAATCCTAGCACTTGGGAGACAGAGGCAGGAGGATCAAAAGTTCAAGGTATTCTTGGCTACACAGCCAAATTCAGTGTCTACCTGGAACATGTAAGACCTTGCCTCCAAAAATTACTGAGTGGACAGAAGGAAAAACTAGAGTTGCAGAGAGTGGCACAGAGGCTAAGAGAAAAGAATGAACTCATGGGCTGCCAAATGCTTGAACCAGATAAGAATAGAATAATGGCCTCTGTGTTTAGCTACGTGGAAGTCACTGGTGACCTTGATACAAAGTGGGCCAGAGTCCCACTGGAGTAGAAGGCTTAGCTGGCAGTGACTGCAAGGGTCTCTATGGACTTATTGGGTGGGAAAGCAAAAATGAAATAGCAGCTCGGGGAAGATTTGGACGGATTTGGGAGTGGAATGAAAGAATGCATGTGTAGGTGTATATGCGAATCATCTAGGGGATAGGATTACTGTGTCAAGGGAGAAGAAACAAAGGTCTGGGGATGTAGTTCAGTGATGCCTTCTAAAATTTAATTAATTAATTAATTGATGTATTTGTTTATTGTTTTTCGAGACAGGGTTTCCCTGTGTAACAGCTTTGGCTGTCCTGGAACTTGCTTTGTAAGTCAGGCCGGCCTAGAACTCACAGAGATCTGCCTGCCTCTGCCTCCTGAGTGCTGGGATTAAAGGTATGCACCACTACTACCCAGCTCAGGGACGTCTTAATTTAGCAGTCACAGAACTGTAGGTTTAATCCCTGGGGCTACATAATAAATAAACAGTCACTAATATTTTAATTGGGTCTTAAAACAAAACAAAATAAAACAAACAAATTGCAAAGAAAGAAATCAAAATCCAAAAAGCCAGGAGAAGGGAGTTAAGAACACTTGCTGCAGCTGGGAGGTGGTGGCGCACGCCTTTAATCCCAGCACTCAGGAGGCAGAGGCAGGCG
>LOJH01053038.1:0-12250 GCA_001685095.1 Ellobius talpinus
CAAGGTTCAGTAGCTGGCAAACCTGGGCCTACTTGTAGATTCCCTGGGACCTGTTGGATTGAGCTGGTACTTTAGAGGAGGCCCCAGGGAAGTCTGGGTTCAGCTCTAAGCCATGAAGTAGGAGTTAACTACAAGCCTATGCTGCTCACGCCACCCAGGCATTTCTTGGTGCACCTGCTCAATGACATCCACCAAGAAAGCAGGGTTTGTAAGGGAAGCTGCTTACTCATACACCCATCAAGGGATAAACCTACAGAGGCTGGGGTGTCTTTACACCTAACCTCTGGGGTGCTGGTCCAATAATGAGGGGATGACTCTCCCAAAGCCTTCTCGACAGTACCTCACACTGTAGCCTTAGTTGGGAGTAACATTTGGACTGAAGTAGTTAGTGAGGGATCTTGAGTGAGACTGCCCTAGGTTCAGGGTCGTTCTCAACCCAATGTCAGGTGTTTTCACGAGAAGAGGGCACACAAAGGGAAGAGGAACAACAGTTGGAGTTTATGCTGCCATGGACCTGGAAGACTTAGAGGCACAAAAATGAGGATGAGACAAGAAGGCTCCTGCTCAGAGCCTGGGACCCTGCACACCTCACTCCCAGGTCTGGGGGAGAAGTTGACTCCATGGCCCAAAGCCTCTTCCTTTGTGGAACTTGGTTATGGCAGCAGGGGACAGTAACAGTGGGTCTGGCCATGAACACAGGACATGGAGGCTGAACTGTATTACCGTCTTGTCAGGTCACACGTCCAGGCATTACTATACCTGGGCATTCATCCCAGGGTGGTAGGTTTTGTGCCCTGCATTGTACTCTTGAAACAGGTAAAGTGGTGGGTTTTGTGTCCTGTATATTTTAACGCGTTTTGTTTGGTTTTTGAGACAAGGTTTCTCTGTGTAACAGCTCTGGCTAACCTGGAACTTGCTTTGTAGACCAGGCTGGCCTTGAACTCACAGAGACCTGCCTGCCTCTGCCTTCCAAGTGCTGGCATTAAAGACATGTGCCACCACTGCCTAGCTTAACACTATTTTAAAAAGAAAGGCACCACATTTAAGAGGTGGCTTAAGGACTGGGAGAAGGTGGGATGATTCAGCCTGAGCACCATCCTCTAGGGGTGCAACTGTGGCTGATGTCAGAGTGTCTCACGGTTGGGGAATGTGGGAGACCGGCTCCAGCTTTACACAGAGGTTTGCTGAACTGGGGTTCATCTTCTGGAATCATGCTGCAGCCCTTCCTGGGTATGGAAGGGTTCTGGAGGGCAGCTGAGATGTGGAAGGTATACCCAGACCCATACTAGAAACTCAGTCCCCAGTGAGGCCTGGAAAAGGCAGTGGTCCATGAGAAGCCGTGAAGTCAGACAGATGGTATGTCTTCACTGCTGGGCACAGCTTAGGTCATTCCTCCTGCTGTGGCCTTCTTATCTTCATAGTGGGCTTAAACCAGCACACTCCTACAGGGATGGTTCCAAGAAGCCACATTTCTGCAAAGAGTGGCAGGAAAACATCACTCCATGCCAACATGTTGAATAATGGAACCGCCACATCTCCAGCGGGATCTCTTGTGAAGGGGCCAGGGAACATCACAAAAGCCTGATTCGCATTCAGAAATCAGAAGAGAGTTTGTATGGTGACTGAGTGCTGATCCAGTACATAGATCGCATTTGGTCTATCGTGTGGCCTTCATAGACCATATAGGGCATGGCAGAGCTGAGCTCAGCTGTTTCAGCAGAGTCCCTGGGATGAGCAAGGCTATGAATAATTACTCATGGAAAGAATGAATGGGTGAATAGACAAATGAATGAAGGCATGGTTCTCACTTAATGAAGCAAGATGCAAATTATAAAAGTATAGGAAAAAAACATGAGACAGGCAGGTCTCAGGATGCCTTATGTGTGCACCAATGTGTGTGCATGTGTGTGTGCATGAGTAAGTGTGGGCCACTTGTGTGCACATGTGATGTGTGTATACATGAATGTGTATAGTGTGTATATTTGCACACATGATTTGTGTAATTGTGTATGTGTGCCATTTGTGTGTGTGACTGTGAATGTATAACTATATGTGTGTGTTCCTGTGTGCCTGACCATGACTGTGTAATTGTGTGTGCCTGTGCATGAGTGTGTATATCTATGTGTATACATACATACTTACCTGTGTGTGACTATGTGTTTAACTGTGTGTGTGTCTGTGCATGTGTGTGTGTAACTGTGTACATTATATATGTATGTGCCTGTGCATGACTTTGTGTGTAATTATGTGTGTGGCTGTTGTGCATGAGTGTATGTAACTATGTGTATACATGCATGTGCACCCGTGCATGATTGTGTGTGAACATGTATGTGTGCCTGTGCATAAGTGTGTGTGCACGCATATGTGCCTTGTATGACTGTGTGTTTAATTGTGTGTGCCCAGGCATGAGTGTGTGTGTACTTCTTTTGTGTCCTTCAGTGACTGAGAAACTTTCAAAACCACAGAAAAGGCCTAGGATGATGAATGTTCTGCAGTGGGGTGTGGGTCATGCAGGTTCTGTGAGGGTGAGTGTGGATGAGGGCATTCCTAACTGGAGCATGGCTCTCCTCTGAGACTTTCCAGTCCCTGCATAAAGAGTAGAAAGCCTCTGTGACCACCACCGTGAACCTGCCCTCTGTAACAAGATGACTCAGGGCTGGGGAAAGGAGATGCTCTGAGAAAGGATCCCTCATACCTCATCTTGCATTAGGAGGGAAAGCACTGTGACCTGTCACTCAGAGGCCGCACAAAGCCTCTTTGTTCCCCTCAACACTGATGGAGAGATAGAATTTATCTTCTCGGCCAAAGACAAGGCAGGGCTCCAAGCCCAGGCTGGCCCATTTTTATGTGAACAGAAGGACACTCCTCTCTGGGTCCCTCACACCAGGACATCTCTCTTACCCCAGAGGAAATGTTGTCAAGTAGCCAGTGGTCCACCAGGGCCTAACAAGGCAGGTGCTGCATTGTGCCAGGGACTTGGCACAGCCACCACCAGCCTAGTGGCGAGTAAGAAACTGAAGTAGGAAGGCAGCTGCAGGCCCCCCTGGAGCTAGCTCTCGGTGTCTCTGGATGGGCAGAGGAGTATGTCATTCAGAAGGCAAGGTCTGACCACTCTGTCGGCATCAGGGGGTGCTGCCAGCCGCTCAGTGCAGCCCCACTGGAGGGCCCTGAGACTAGCATGTCTTTCATTGTCCCTGGCCCTACTCTGCTTGTCCTCTAATCCTGGGCTCAGCCTCCATGATGGGCTGGAGAAGGTACACCCCCAGTAGGAAGGGGGTGCTAGGCTGACTCCAGCACACGGAAGGGGCTACGCTGCCAGTATCAGGGATGAGTCTGAACAGGCCTGGGCAGTCTTCCTCCTGAAATCAGCTACAGACTGGCTCTGGAAGGGAGTCTGGGGAGTTACAGCTTGCATGGAAACAAAGTCAACCATGCAGTGGGGAAACTGAGGCTGGTCAAGTCTGTAGACAGGGTAAGGAGGTGCTCCAAGGGCACTGCCTCCTCCTCACCCCTCTCTGGTGGGTTGCAGCCTCAGAGGGAACAGGCTGGTCCCAGGCTGCAGGAAATTGGGGTCTCTAAATGCCCTGGGTGGTGGGGTAATGAAAAGCAGGAGGTGTGGCCATGTGAGTCTACCCTGGGCCCAGCCTGGAGCCTGGGGCTGCCTGTCTTGGTCTTCACCCTGAGCACACACCTTGACATTCTTGGGTTACCAGCCAACTCTTTCTGTTCTACACCTCACTAGTTTCCCCTACAGGCCTGTAAGCATCTGCAGCAGAACCACAAAGGTGCCATAGCAGCCACTGTATGCTGCGGTCCAGCCAATGCCTGTGGGGAAGCCAGAGGCCTCAGAGTGTGGATAGAGCAGAGAGCTGCAGTAGGGTAGGGGCTCCACATGACCCCCTTCTCAGTCTCAGCCTCCCATCTGCTGAGCCCCATCACCTCTCAGTGTGCAGCTTGGACCCTGTGATAGATCCTGAGGCGCTCCCTGGACTCCCACCCTGCACGTAAAATGTGGGTGGGGGATTAGCGAGTGCGAAGGCCTGTAGGCAAGTGGCCGTGTGGCCAAGTGTCCATGGAGCCATCAGGGCCTTTCAGGAATGACTGGCTTGAACCAGCTAGGAGACTTCCTCTAGCCAGTCTGAAGTAGCTGGGCCCTTGTGGGCAGACCTGAGGGACAAGATGCGTTCAAATGCCTTTGGGCCCTCATGTCCCTTGGCAGCTGTCACATGGCAGGCTGCCACCCCTCTATCCCATCCAGCCACAGGCCTTCAGCCCTCCCCCAAAAGACCACTGGGACCATTCCTGGTGGTAGGACATATGTAGGACACATGTCCCTGGAATTGTCTGTCCTGTAGATATGTTTCTCAGGGCTTAAGAGCCCAGCTGGGTATAGGAAACCTCACAGAGTACAGACCCGAGAGCGAAGCAGGGCCCTGAATCTCTGCTATTCCTGCCCAAGCCCCACACTATAAATTAGAAGTGTCCATAGGCCATGCACTGCCTTTGCTGTCCTTAGCTCTACAGACACCCCTGCTCGGACCCATCTATGGAATTGGTGCCATTCCCCTGCCTACCTTCACGATGTGGTTCACAATAGAGATCCTGTACATAGCAAGCCACAGAGAGCTGGCCCACCTTAGCTGGGCCTTGGGCTGTCCTCAGTGTCAAGGGGACAGGAATCTGTGGTACTACTGGCTCTTGCTTGGGAGCCCG
Organism: Ellobius talpinus; assembly: GCA_001685095.1. Taxonomy (NCBI): domain Eukaryota; kingdom Metazoa; phylum Chordata; class Mammalia; order Rodentia; family Cricetidae; genus Ellobius; species Ellobius talpinus. Next base: position 4,714 of record LOJH01053038.1, read on the forward strand.
AGATATCCCAACGCACATGCCGTGTCCTCCATTCCTCGGGGCTAGACTCTCTTCCAGTGCTGGGTGGGGTACTTTGAGTTTAAGAGCACCCCATCCCATCTCTGTTCATGTGGCAGAGTCCAGTGGGAGGCCTACAGGGAAGGACAGGCTGGCTTGGATCCAAATCCTGTCCTCTGTGACCCTCCTCCTAAGCCACTTTTTGCACCTGATCCTGTGGCCCACGGTCTCAGACAGAGACCCAGCTGACAGTGAGTGCTGATGCCCACTGGAGTGCTGGTGGGCCCAGGGCCTTGGGTGTCCAAAAAGGGTCTCTAAGGCTCAAGGCCAAGTCCCTTATCTCATGGCCAGCTTGGCTGGGGTGCTCAGAGGGGCCTATGTTAATGGCCATTGTCTGTTCCTGTGCCTTTGGCATGCAGAGGGAGGACTGCCTCCGAGGGGCTCATTCAGCTGCCTTAACCCAAGGCAGAGGGGCCTTGGCTGCAGCACAAAGGCCTCTTTGTTTCTGGCTGCTGGGCCCCTGCAGCCCTGCTGTCCATGTCTAGAGCCATTTTTCAGGGCTAGTGACATGGAGGAGCCCCATTGAGGTAGCTTGGAGGCAAAGCTACTCCAGGCTCTGAAAGAGTGGACATCCCTGCTCCTCCAAACAGTTGGAGACCAACAGAGCCCTCTTAGAACCATTCTAAACCCAGGGTCAGAGACCCAGAACCACAGTAGATGGGGCCTCAGGGCTCAGCGTGGCTTTCTCCTCCCATTGGCTCCACATCCCAGCATGGAGAGGGCTTATATGTGTGCATGACTCTGCCTCTTTTGAACAAGTCTGACTCTGCTGGCATCCAGACACTTCCTCCCTAGCCTCCTGGGGTACTCACAGACTTGAGCTTGGCTGGCACATAGCCTAGGCCACAACCTCCTTCCCATGGACTCAGGGAGCGGGGACAGCCAAGCCAAAGGCAGGGAGGTGGGTAGCAGAGGCAAGTGTCCACCCAGCTTTGGTGGGCTCTCTGTAAGATTGTGGGTAGCAGGGTGCCATGTCTGCCCAAGCCAACCCTGGGGCGGGTCCCCGAGAGAGCCTGGACAGAGCCCTGTTTTGCCCTTGATCTGACAGGCTGGTATGGGTGACGCAGTAAGAGGCTGAGGTGCAGGGAGGGCTAACATAGCCGGGAAGGAGTAGCATGTGTGGACTTCAGAGTCCCTAGTTTTAGACAGCTGGTCAGGGGGACATATGAAGAGCCTCCTTGTGCACTGTCTCAGCACTGGCAGGTGGCAGCATGTGGCTATGGCTCCTGTGTCTCTAGCTGTGACTTTTTTTTTAAGGTAATGCAGGTAAAAGGAGCACCTGTCATGGCCTGGCATCGTGGGAACCAGCTCTGGGCCTGCACACCTCTACTCCCAGGAGGCCTGCAGGGTAAGGGAGAGGAGGGACTGAACATCTGGGGTGGGTGGTCCCTAGACAATCCCCTGCTGTCCTAGGGAGGAAGGACAAGAGCCTGCATTCTAACTCAGCCTCTCCATGGTTCCCCCAGTTCTCTTACCCAGGCTCTTAACAATGTCTGCGTATGGTTAGTTAGAAGCCACTGCATTTAGTGAGAATGATGTGCTTACCTCTATACTCTGCTGGACCCTAATATAGCAACTCTGACCTCTTCCAAATGCCTGACACTGGTTAGGTGCCCAGAACCACTTGTCCATGCCTTCTTCCCCTGGGTGACCTCCTCTCAACAAACCCTTGTCCCTTCTGTTGAGGACCACAGGCCCTGGAGAATAATATAGGAAAGAACCCTTATGCACCCTAGCCATGTGCCATGCATTTACTGGTCCTTTAGTACATAGCAGGCCTCTCCAGGCCTCTCACAACCCTAGGTGGCCTTCACATCTCAGCTCGGAACATGATGGTTGGGCTCATAGCTAACCTGCTGGTATCTACAGGCTGAAGTGTGCGTGGCTAGTGTGTCCATGTAACCATCTGGACTTTGATTGTTACTCTGTAGAAGTAACCTGGACCCTGGCCTCTTTTAGCTACTGGGGGTTGAACCTCTATGAGTTGTAGGAACTGCACCCAATTCCAGAATGCACATCCAACTGGGCTGCAGCTGAGATGGGAACCCAAAAGCTGGGCTCTTTCTATGCTGGCGATCTTGGGATCTAGGACTGGGCAGAGTGAGTGACTGTAAAAGGCAGGTTAAGTGGGATCTGACTGCCCTGCCCAGGGCATCTCGGGCTGGTCAACTCTCAGCTTACTCTCTCACACCCAGGATGGTCCATCATGTCTGACAGATAGACACATACTCCATACACTGGCCAGGCCTCATGTTCCCCCAGCTCAGAAAGCTTCCTTTTTAATATTTATTTTTGTTTTATTTAATTTGGTTTCAAGGTCTTGCTTGGTAGTCTAGGCTATCCTTAAATTCATGAACAATTCACGATCCTGTATCTGTCTCTTGAGTGCTGGAATTACAGGTGTGTGTTTCTACATCTGGCCTAAGGCTATTTTTCTTCCCCTCCCTTTCCTCTTTTCCTCCTGTCCTTTCCATTCTTTTTCACTTCCTCCTGGCCATCGGTCCCTTTGCACATGTATTTTGACACTAGGGATTGAATCTCGGCTTCGCACATGCTGGGCAGGTGCTCTGCCACCATGCTCTGCCTCCAGTGACTTTTCTTTCTTTCATTTTAAAAATGTGGGGCCAGGTGGTAGTAGCGCACGCCTTTAATCCCAACACTCAAGAGGCAAAGGCAGGAGGATCTCCATGAGTTTGAGGCCAGCTTGGTCTACAAAGTGAGTTCCAGGGCAGCTAGCGCTGTTACATAGAGAAACCCTGTCTTGAAACAAACAAAATGTGTCTATGTGTGTATGCATGTATATGTGCTGTGTGTGCACATGTGCACATGTGTACATATAATACATTCATGTAGACCAGGCTGTCCTCAAGCTCACAGAGATCTGAATCCTCTGTGTTAAAGGAGTATGCCACCATGCCTGGCACCTTTTCCTATTTCTTATTTTTGAAACAGGGTCTCCCTTGGTGCTCAAGTGTCACTCTGTGGCCTAGGCAGGACTTGAACTTGCAAATCCTCCCACCTTGGTGCTCCAAGTCACTGGGATTACAGGCCAGCTTTAAACTTTGTTCTGAGGGAAGTTTTCATTAAGTTGCCCAGGAGGACTTTGAATTTTTATTTGCTAGTTTGTTTGCTTGTTTGTTTTTTTGAGACAGGGTTTCTCTGTGTAGCCCTGACTGTCTTGAACTCGCTCTGTAGACCAGGCTGGTCTTAAACTCACAGAGACCCACCTACCTCTGCCTCCCAAGTGCTGGGATTAAAGCTATGCACCACCACTGTCAGTGACTTTAAATTTTTGATCTATCTGCCTTAGCCTCCTGAGTGCTGGCATTACAGGTATGAACATCACATCAGGCTGAGGCAAGGACTTGACCTATGATCCCTTATAGGGCAGGCTGCGATGGCTTCCTGGGCCCTGAGGTTCTAGAACTCTAAAGTTAGTTGTAGATTTCTGCATTTTCCTGAGGAGAAAGGCTGCTTATGGAGGCTGAGGTGTCTGTAGCCCTGAGAGATAAGGGTCAGAGGAGAGGATGGACAGCTTAGTTTAGAATCAAGGCAGGGAGGCGTCCAGATGTAGAGGGTGCAGGGCAGGTCTGTGGCAGGGTAGGGAAGTGGATGCAGGCAGTGTGGAGGGCCCGATGGCTGCCTCAGATGCTTGATGAGTCCTGCAGATGGTCCTTTTGCTCTCCTAACGTGATGAACCCTGACCCCACTCCCTCCAGTACCAGAGTTCTTTGAACGACTGTACCTTAGAGCCAGTAGCTGGCACATGAGTGGGCTGTGTTCACATAGCTGCTCCTAAACAGGAAGTCCCAGACTCACCACAAAGCTCTCTGCCCAAATCATTGTTCAGGGTCCTGGAATGGAGGTTGAGGGGACAGAGAAACAGAAGCAGACATGGAAGGAAGGCAGACACAGTGAAGGAATTCCAGCCCCATCAACATGGAGTTAGACCTTACCAGAGCAACCCAGTGGGGAACTGGCGTGGTAGACAGGGACAGAGTGACTGTAGCTCAGGAGCCTCACATAGCCTGGCTGTGCATTCTGCTCCAAACTCCAGGGTCAAAGGAGACCTTAGCCGGAGAGTTTACATTAAACCACCCAACCCTACATTCCCTAAAAACAGAAAATGGAACGCCAGGAGACAGGAGCAGATTCAGCAGCTGACCTTTCTGTTTAACCTTCCTGGTACATCTTGGGCCAAGTGTCAGTGCTTATGGGAATAGGCAGAACTGCCCACCCTCCTGGGGAGATGAGGCAGGTGGCCACAGAGCTGGAGACCCTGCTCGGGTCAGGGAGCAAGGCCAGCTCTGTCCTGGGAGGCAGGACTGGTTTTACTCCCTGTGAGAGAGTGAAACTTGCTGTAATTGCAGCTTGTACCATCTCACCTCCCAGGCCGTCCCACTTCAAAGGCAGCTGGCCTCAGGCAGCCAGGGAAAGTTTCTGGGTGTCTGAGCCCTCCTTCTCTCCCTCCCTCCACGGGAGCATCTGCCTCAGGCAGAAGTGCAGCCCAGAGAGTCTGGAGTCTGATCCCCACTTCTGCCCCTTGCTCACAGTGTGGGCGGGAAGGGGTCCTGAGAACTTGCAGGTTTCCCTTACTGGGCAGGTGGCAGGTACCTCAGCTTCCGTTACAACATGCTCAGCAGCCGTGATTCTGGGATCAGCTCCTTTCCTGGGGAGGATCCCACTTGTTCTCAGCTCTTTGAGTTCAAATCCATCTTGACGGACTGTCCTGGCAACCCTGTGTGCCAACCTTCATCCAGGCTCTATCCACGGTGGGCACTGGCCATAAATATGGTCAGACAGACTGCTCCAAGGCCACAGTTAGATAGGGAGGAGGGAGCTCTGGGAACACTGACCTGGGGATAGATGTGAGGTGAGAGGGGGCAGAACACATCCCTGGTTCCCAGGACATGGCTCGGAGGGTGGGGCCAGGGACTAATTAGGAAGGGGAACCTCTGTAGGGAGAGCTTGACAGAGTAGGATGAGGTGGATGAGCAATTAATTCCCCATGGATGATTCCCAAGATGCAAGAGGGCCTGGATACAAAAAGGAACCCAGGCCAAAGGCCACTGGAACTGAGAAGCCAAAAGGAGTTGTCTGTGTAGGGAGGACACCAGCCTTGGAGGCCTGCCATGTGGCATTAATAGAGGGGTAGAGTCCAAAATGAGGGAGGCGGCTACAGCTCTGTTCTATATCCACAGTCAAATCCCTCCGTACCCCAGGAAGGTCAACCTACTGGGCTAGAAGGCCTTCTTGGCTCATCCTCTGCAGTGTCTGAGCTGCAGCCTCCGATACCTTTCTACCTGTTCCGTTTTTTCTCATGGCCACCTGCTGAGCTGGCCAACAGGCTAGCAGGTGGTCTCCAGACTTGACTGGTCCCCTCTGCCTTTCCAGCCCAGCCTGAGACTGTGCTGGGTCAGCACTGGCAGGTTGAACAAGTCTCCGGCCTCCCACCTCCCTCAGGGATCTCTGTGGCCTTTGAAGCAGCTCCTGTTCGCAAGCCACAGCAGAGCTCAAATAAAACCAAGCATCTAATGCTGGGTTCAAAGGGGTCTTTGTTCCAACCCGTGCCCTGCTGGCGCATGGACCAGACAGGGCTTCCGATTCACCTGTGTGTCTACCAGTCAGATGGCCTGGCAACACCTCCCTATCACTCCAGACAGACTCTGTCTGTCCTTGGCCAACATTGGGATTCCAAGATATTTCTGTTGGTGTGTGTTTGTGTGTGTGTATGTGTGTGTGTGTGTGTGTGTGTGTCCTACTACAGTCCACACTTCCTAGGAAAATAGACACTGCAGGTCTCTTTGGATGGGGACAAATGGCAAATGGCCTGAATCTGTCCCCTGGGTGGGGAGTGCCTAGCTGACAGCTGGCCCACAGCCTCAGCAAATGGTGTGTGTGGCATGAGCTCCTGGCCCCCCGCGAGGTCCCTCCTTCCTAGAGATGTTGTACTTCCCTTAAACCGTGGGCTGGGTACACCGTGGCCAGAGAAGTGAGAGTCCAGTGATGCCATGCTCTGAGCTGGAGTCTCCCTAGGAGGACTCAGCCATTTCTAGTCTGAGAATTCCAAGGTCCCAGGGCTGGGCTGGATGGTAGCTTTGGCCAAGTGGCGGTCTGAGCAGCCAGTTTTGCGCCATCCTTCCCTACAGCTGCTCTTGCGAGTGGTCATGGAAACTACTTGAGTCCCACGCCCTAGCCAGCTGCTGGAGCTCACATTTCTCACTGGGGGCCCCTCCCAATGTGTCCACTGCCTGCCCCAGGGCAGTCTTAACCTTGGCTCCTCCCAGGACCCCTGTGGCTGACTTTCTCAGAAAGCCATTCTTGCCAGATACCTAGGTGGCTCAATCCCACCTGCCAGGCCTCCTGAGCTTCAGGAGGGCTTGACTAAGACTCATTCCTTGGCTTGAGGGTAACAGACCAGGCTTCTGGGGAGATGCTCTCCAGGGACAATCAGGGTGGTAGATTTTGCCTTCCCAGAGGACTGGAGGTGACTCAGACATTCTCTTCCTCGATTCTTTCCCAAGCTTCTATTATAAAGAAGGTTCCTGGTTCCACAGAGCCTCCCCAAGCCCCAGCTCTGTCCTGTAACACGATATGACTGGGATCTACCAGGTCTGTGGCCCCCTGGTCTTGGGGTTCTAGGTGACTCTAGCTTGCTTTGAAAGTGGTGGTGCTCAGGGCTTTACTCTTTGTCCTTTCTCTGGCTTGTCTTCCCAACTAGCCCTTTGTGGCAGAAACTTCTTCCCAGGCCCTGTGATTGGACAGACCTGATTCCAGATAGGGTAACAGGTATAATGACATCATGGGTAAGGAGGGATTGCACCAGGCCTAGTCCTTGTGGAAAAGAAAGAGCCTGGCATGTCTAGTCAGGGAAGGAACAGTGGTTTCTAGGGAGCAAACATACAGGGTGCTCACACCTAAAAGGTCTGAGGCCCTTTTACAGGACATAATGCCACAATTCAGCTATCCTGGAAAGACCAAATGACCACAGTATAGGGGACCAGGAGCTCTGGGGACAGGAGAGCCAGGCTGCTGCTGTCACTGCTGTCCAGATTCCCCACCACCTGCCAGATGCCATGTTGGAGGCAAACAGTGACCCAAGCCTTAGTTTCCGCACAAATGGAGGTCGCAACCCACTCCTAGGGACACTGGAGGAAAAAAAATGACAGGCATTCAGTGTAGGATGGGGTGGTCCCTGGCAGCTGTTGTGTTACTGCATGTAATGGCTGGCCAGAGTACGTGCGTGCGTGTGTGTGTGTGTGTGTGTGTGTGTGTGTGTGTGTGCAAGTGGAAGTCAAAGGTCAACCTTAGGTTATCATTGCACACACTGCCTTGTTATTTTGAGATGGGACTCTAACTAGAACTCAGAGATTAGGCTAGGTTGGATGTCCAGTGAGCCCCAGTGATCTGCCTGTCTCTGCTTCCTGAGTGTTGGAATTATAAATTTATGCCGTTAAGCCTGGCTTCTTTCCTTCCTTCT
>LOJH01053041.1:334-12250 GCA_001685095.1 Ellobius talpinus
AGAGGATCAGGGCCCCTTGCTGGCCAAGGGACCTCGCCACTGCTGGCAGGCTATCTGTATTGGGCTCTTGACAATCTCTTTTTCTTTTATTTATTTGTTTATTTATTTATTTTAAAACAATCTTTTCTCATTTTATATATCAATTCCAGTTCCCACTCCCTCCCTTCCTCTTGCTCCTTCCACATCCCCCTACCTAACCCCACATCCACTCCTCAAAGATGATAAGGCTTCCCATGGCCTTATAAAGTCTGGCACATCACTTTGAGGCAGGACTAAGACCCTTGTCCCCTATATCTAGACTGAGCAAGGTATCCCTCCAAAGAGAATGGGCTTCAAAACGTCAGTTTATGTACTAGTGATAAATTTGGGTCCCACTGTAGCAACATTAATAAAAACCCAGAGACAGATATTGGGGTTCAACCTGATGATCGAAAAGCAAAAGAGCCAATCCTCTAGAGAGTTCTTACCTACGAAATCTTCAGACTGGAAGAGAGTAAGTTCCTGTTTCATCCCACCTTATATTCCTCTCTAGTGCTGGGATTCAATGTATGCATCACCACCAGCAGCCTCTATGGCTAACTAGTGTGGCTGCTGGAACTAAAGTTCTGTGCAATTACTGCCTGGCCTGTATGGTTGACTAGTGTGGCCACTTTGCACTGACCTTCAGGCAAGCTTTATTTATTAAAATACAAATGAAATATCACTCCACCCCACAGACTACCTAAGCCACACAACTGTCACCCACATTCAGAGGGCCTAGTCTGTTCCTGTGTGGGTTCTTCCACTGTCAGGCCAGAGTCAGTGAACTCCCACTAGTGCAGGTGAACTATTTCAGTGGGTATCACTATGACGGTTTGACCCCTTTGCTCATTTTATTGCTCCTCCCTCTCTTCAACTGGACTCTGTGAGCTTAGCTCAGTGCTTTACTGTGAATCTCTAAATCTGCTTCCATCAGTTGGTGGATGAAGGTTCTATGACAATTAAGGTAGTCACCTATCTGATTGCAGGGAAGGGCAGTTAAGTCAGCCTCTCCACAATTGCTTAGGGTCTTAGCTGGGGTCATCCTTGTGGATTCCTGGGAATTTCCCTGGTGTCAGGTTTCTCACTAGCTCCATAATAACTCCCTCAGTCAAGATATCTCTTTCCTTGCCCTCCCCCCTGTCCTTCCCCATCTTGATCATCCTGCTCCCTCAAGTCCTCCTCCTCACTCCCTGACTCCTCTTCCCACCCCTTTTACCCTCCCTCTGCCCCCTGTTCCCCATTTTCTCAGGAGATCTTGTCTATCTCTCCTTCCCAGGGGGATTCAGGTATATCTCTCTTAGGGTTCTCCCTGTTACCTAGCTTCTCTGGGGTCATGGACTATAGGCTGATTATATCTAATATTCACTTATGAGTGAGTACATACTGTGTTTTTCTTTCTGGGTCTGCATTACCTCACCCAGGATGGTTTTATATAGTTCCATCCATCTGCCTGCAAATTTCAAGATTCTTAAGTAGATAAAATAGGCCATCTTAAAGTAAAGAGGATGCTTAGTATTTTCAATATAGGGGAAAAGCAAAAAAATGAAAAACACTGTTCATCTTCTTCCAAATGCATTGAGATGACTATGGAATCAAACTGTGGAACAAAGACAAAAAGAACGAATAACCAAACTGCAAAGGGCATTAAAAGTACACCTAACATTAGAGTCAATATTAAATAACTGAAAACCACATGGTTGTTGATTCATTACTCAAGATGTTCTTGAAGGTTTTCTGTAACTACCTACTCTATACACATGATTTAGTAACAGTATTCTTATATTGTTTTACCAATGGTATGATTTTAGCTTACAATTTAAAGTACACCTTGAGACAGCAATGGATGTGGCTTAGTGTGGCAAGAAGCAAGTGTGTCTGGAATTACTCATGAATATTATTGTCTCCCTTGAAGTCATTTGCTGGCAACTGGCACAGACCCCATAGCTATCATCAAGCAGTAAGTCATGATATTTCTTCCTCCACATCTTCATATTGCCTGTTTCCTGCTGGCACCTGCTCATGAAAGAGCTGGATTTCCTATGATCTGTCATTTCTAAGGAAAACAAAGTTATATGTTCCCAGAAACAGATCATAGGTACGCAAGGATGTGTATCACATTCTATATGGGCTGAAGAAGCTGAAATGTTGTTTCTCCCTTCCCTTCCTCCCTTCAGCTTCATACATTAGACCCTAAGGCTCAAATGGTATAATGGAGCTGTATAGTACAAGTGTCTGTTTTGGAAGATATTCCACCTGCTGACCAAGAAAGTGTAGGATGCATTTGATGATGATGCCTTGCTTTGTCCATCTTCTCTGACTCTAGAGGGTTGTGACATCAGATTTTACTTCCATGGCAAATATTAAAGGTAATGAAAGCATCTCAGTTGTTCATTGTTGATTCAAAAACTGTTAAGCTCTTCCGGTCTTGCTATCTGGATCCTTGCTAAATTTTGACTTACAGCTATACTTTGGACCAGGCCAAAAACCATCTGAAAATTTTCAATGGAAATTTTAAGTGAAAAGTTTACAATGCATTATTAGAAGTTGGTGTTATTATTATGTCAGCAAAGACACAGTCCAAGAAAATGAAAGGTTTAATAAAGTCTTTTGAAATATAACATCACTTACACTGAGAGCTCTATAATATGACTGCTGTGAATCATGTTAGAGAGTCTTATTTTGTGGAACCACATAAAGCTCAGAACACCCAGATTCAGATTTCATCAAGCTCTCTAAATCTCAATTCATCTTTCACAAAATGATGTTTAAAATGTCTGCCTTGATTATAGCCTAGAGTTTGTATATGGTTCTCATGAGGTAACACATATTTTTGCAAATTTGAAAAAGTTGATGGATGTACTATTTAAAAACTTTGGAGTTAGACAGAACTAGGCCATTGTCTAGGGAACACTATAGAAACTTGTGGCATTGAAGGTGCTAATGACTGAGCTCTGGGCCTGGCATGTGGTTTGAGCTCATTAACATTAGTTACCATGACTACCATTAGGCTTCCCAGGGACCAGAGTATCAATACACTTTGCTGATCTCAATTATAGGCAATGGTCTTATTAGACAACCAGAAAAAACAACCGTAGCCACTGAGCCATTGGGGAGGGAGCTGAAGACATACATCTGATAATTCTCTGATAAATTTGTGAAGTATACAGCTAAAATGACAAAAATGGTGTAACTTATTATTTTTACAATTCATAAGATCGTGACATGGTGAATTTGTTCTTGAATTTATACAAGCAGTTTTAACTTTGAATATTGAATTTCATTTGGCTTTCCTTTGCAGAAACTAATAAAAATACACGATTCAGTTGTGTATAAATTAGAGAAAATAACATTGCAACTGTAAATTGACAAATTAATTTGATTACTGCAGACCACTGCGAGGAACATTTTTGCTCTAGCAGCTTTTATGTATGAAAAATACCTCTCCTGGACATAGTGCAAATTCATGTATTGACGGACATTAAGGATTGCTTTGCCCATCTGAGCAAATTATAAGTACTACTTACTGGGCTTTCAGTTCAAAGAACAGATATTTGAGGACAGAATTTGAAGTTCCTGGAGCAGGAACAAATACAGACAGAACAGTTCTGAAAATCTGATTTGCCCTCATACTCTTGGCCCTGCTGTATTTGCATCACTTGGGAAAACATTTGAAAGGGGATCCAATAGAAATGCAAGCTTAAGATCTTCTGGAAGACCTATTGAATCAAAAAATGCTATGTGCTGGGTTCCTGGGATCCATCTAACTAGATCCGTAGGCAATTCTAATGCCAACTGAAGTCTGAGAAATGGAAGCATATGCAAAAAACCAGCTTGTCTCTCAGCCAGCTGGAAGGCAAGCAATAAGGAAAGAGGGTGAGGGAAGCCCGCCTTGGGGGCATGGGTCTTAAAGCTATTGACAGCCAAATTGTTATCCTGTAAGCAATAGGAAATGGCAGTTATAAGCCATGGTGGAACTTTATGAAGTCAAGCTTGAATTTTTCTTTCAAAACCCAATTGTAGTTATAAAAGGGAGCATAAATTCAAGGGGGCCAAGGTAACTACAGTATCTGTTGGCTTGCTTGTTCAGCCATACTATAACTTGAGGTCTTGGCTACTATTATTGCTATGATATCTGACAAGAAATGATTAAAGGAAGGAAGGGTCTATTCTGGCTTATAGTTCAAGGGGCTATATTCCATCTTGATGGGGAGGAGAAGGCAGCAGGAGAAGGGGTCTGGCTCTTCGCTTTGCATCCACAGTCAGAAAGCGGAGTGAACAGCACTGAGGCCAGGCTATTAATCCTCAAGTCCAGCTCCAGCTGACCCAGTTTGTCCAAAGCTTCATTTCCTAAAGGTTCCAACATCACTACAAAACAAACCAACAAAAGTGCCACCAGCAAGGGGCCAAGTGTTCAGTCACATGGGTCTAGGGGGGACATTTAATTTTCAAACCACAACCCTGGAAACACAAATATATCATAGTTCCTTTATGATATTCAAGGCTGACTCTGTTATTCTTTGTGAAAATACACCCGCCTTACCACAGGAAAGCATTGAAGCAAGTCAGAAACACTGAAGTTACTCAGTAAACAATTAACTAATTCGTGCATCAGTTAGTTTTCTCATTGCTGTGACACAGTAACTGAAAAAAAAGCCACTGAAGGAGGAAGAATATTTTGGCTCACACTTAGAGGGTAGAGTCCCTTCTAGCAGGGAAGGGGTGGTGCTGAGAGCCACAGGAAGCAGCTGGTCACACTGTTTTCAGTCGGGAAGCAAGGAGACCAAGACTGGTGTTCACCTTGCTTTCTCCTTTATTGCCTGGGACCACAGTCCAAAGGATGAAGCCACCCACTTTTAGAGTATGCCAGCATTCAGATCAGCCTGTCTAGGTACTACCTCAGAGACACACTCAAACTTCTGTTCCTGTCGTGACTGTAAATTTGGTCTTGGTGACAGAGGTGATTAACATTGCTGTCAGTGATTCTTTAGCCGTTAGCAATCCCATCCTCACCATTTGCATTCCGATTGCTGCCAGTTAATTTAGTAATGTTTTGAAATTCTTATTTTTGAATGGAATAAATGATTTTTCTTTTTATTGAGGTACTTTAATAGTTTTATTAAATAATAGATATGTACATAATTTAGGTAATAAATATGCTATGATTATTATAGCAGTTTTTAAATGAACTCTTTTTCTAATTCATATAATTAAAATTGTTATTCTAATTAGAATTAAGGAACTATACATTTATATCAATATTTAAGTGGGTTTAGTTCCAGTTTTCAGTTAATTTTAACAAATTCTCATAATTATTTATAAAAAGGCAAAAAGATAAAAAAATGTGAACAGACTTTAGTAATATTTTTATAAAAGGCTTGAATCATTAGAGAATAAATGTCAGGCAACATTTTGAATGGTAACTAAAATATCCATATGGTGATGTTATCAGTCTTACTTCTTCCAGGGAATGACAGGATAATTTCCCAGATGTAGCCAGATTGCTACTTTAAAATGGCTTCGCTTTAAGTTCTGAAACCACCTTTCAGTGAGCTCGCTCATATATTCAGATGAATAACATTACAATATAGGGCTGTGCAATATTTATATCACCCTGCATGTTATCAGCAAGTTCCAAACAGCTAGAGGCAAAAATTTAAAGGCATCCTGATATGGTTGAATTGCTCTCTGGAGCAAGACTAATTTTCTGTAAAATAAAGAAAATAGAAAAGTTTTTATTTGGTTCTCTCTCCATTTTTTATTTATATATTTATTTATTTTTGCTTTGTTGCCACCTTTCCCACAGTTGCCTTCGGAACTATGTTCTTGACAGTGTGGAGATTCATATAAATATTTTATGAATAATTATAAATATAATCAAGTTCATTTGAAAAAGTTAATGCTTACTCAAAATAACTTGAATAGCTTCTTATGGTGAAAACAAGCAAGAAGATGCTCCTCAAAGAAGCAGAAAGTGCAGGAATTATCTAAAAAAAAGACACAAATAAATACTGGGACTCCCAATGACCCTAACTGGAAAAGTTTAAGAACACCGTAACTATTAGGTTATAATTCAGAGGACACAGTAAATATAATGAATTCACAATTCAAAAAATAAATAGGTAAGCCATAGATGAAGAAGGATTTCAAATGATTTTTGAAATGGTGCCCCCTTAAATAACTGCAACAGAATTCCTAGGCCCTTAAATGAGTCTCCATAAGTAACTTCCTCCCAGAGTTCACTACAGGGAAACAGGAACTAGGGAGCAAATTTACAGTGGAGAAACCTGATGGGCATCGTCTCAGTGAAGTGATGGGGTCAGCACCCACAATCTTAAGGCAAACTAAGGATGGCTGATGGGATATGATCAAAGTAGCACTTTGCTGTTGCAAACACACAGCCCTAGCTCATTCAGGAGAAAAATGTCATACAAATACACACACACATACTCACTGGAAGATCTTCTACAAAGTACTGGGCCAGCACTTTGAAAAATCTTCAAGGTCATCTAAAACGAGGGCATCAATGTCATTGCTATGGTCACAAGAGTTCCAAAGACACATAGCTAAATATTGTTTCCTGGATGAATATAAACCTAGAACAGAAAATTCACTCCAAAAATTTAGGAAATATGAATAAAGCTTGCCTTTGATTAACAACCATTTATCAATATTGGTTCATTAATTATAAAAAATGCACCTAAACCACAGGATGTTGATAGTAAAAGAATGTGGATATAGGTGGTGTGCGAGGTATTTTTCAATACTGCCTGTAATTTTTCTGCAATTGGAAAACCATCAAAATTTAGACATCTTTAATAAAATATTATTACATCCCTCTTGAGAGAAGCTTCTTTTGGCAGTAGGTGGTAATTAACACAGAACCCCACAACTGATGTGTAGATAATAAGGCTCTTTGGAGCACTCAGGCCTAGGTGGAATGTCCATGTTGCACCTCTCCCCCGAAAGCTCAGGGATCTCTGTGGCACAGGCAGGAGAAAAGATCGTAAGAGACAGAGATGGTAAAGGACTTCAAGGAAACAACATTTTCCTAGACACAACAGGGGAGGTGCACATAGGAACTCACAGAGTCTGTGAGAGCATTCACAAGATCTGGACAAAATCAAACCAGACAAAATCCCAGCACAAAGGAGAGGAAGCACAGAAGGTCTCACCCTTAGCCAAGAAGCTATTCTTGACTGACAGCTGAAGGGAGAGACAAGAAATCAGCTCCTTTGAAGTAATACTGCATATACCAGCACAGTTGATAGTAGTTGGTCGACACAATCCTGACTCCGCGCATGCTGTTTAGGTAATATTTTTTTACAAGTGATAAAACGTGTAGTAAGGTGTGTACGGAGATAGGGGAGGACCTAGGAGAATTTGGAAGAAGGGAAAGAATATGCTCAAAATATACTGTATGAAATTATCAAAAAATAAATGAAGTTGTTTTAAGAATAAAGAAAATAAAAACAAAAATATAGTATTGCAAAGGTTCTATGAGAGAATATGATTTATTGATGATTGATATAGGATCATAACAATCTTTTTCTATAAATATTCATTAATTTTGATTCATTAATTTTTGATATATATGAAGCCTTATCTCTACCCTATGTGAAAAATAAAACAGGAAAATACAACACAAAGTGGAATTTCAGAACCTCCAATTTCAAATCATCTATAGTTCTTAAACAGTTGCTCATCATCAATCAGTGCAGGTGTACGTTTTTAATCTCCAGCTACCAGTCCTTCTTGTTTAATCTCAAGAACTATGCCTTATTTCTATTTTCTTTTGAGTTTGTTTCTAAAGGGCTTGGTTTGTTTATGTGCATTGGGTGTGTTTTACTGAATTGAGTAATATTATTGAAATTATTTTCTCCATTTGTTTGTGTTCAGTATTTGAAGCATAGCCTCTTCTCACCCAAGTACTTACTTACCTCCTTGCTATGACCCTTCCTAAAATGACTCCTTTCTTTATCTTAATCCAATCTGCTGCCCAAGGGGAGACACTTTCCAAAATTTTGCTTTGTTTGTTTTACTTTCTAGGTATGCTGAAGTGTGACTGACAATTAAAAAGGACATGTAAAATTTACTATATATTTAGTTTACTTAGATGCTGTGAAATAATCTCCAGATCAGACTGATTGATCTGTGAGCCACCTCTAAGGTTGCTCATTGTGTATACAAGAAGAGATGCTTTATCTTATTCTTCTCTGCCAATAGGAAGTATAGATTATTTTTAGCTCTTTCCACTCTGCTGAGAATGAAAGCCCCCGGACATGTTCACTTTGTAACTGAAAATTTGTATTCTTTAGCCAACATCTGATTATTCTCCCGTAACACCATGCCATAACCCAAGAAATGACCAATTACCATGTAACTGTTGCTTTCAGTGTTGACTTGCTACAGAGATTGTACATTTGTTTGTCTTTGTGTGCCTAGATTATTCCACTTAGCATAATGTTTTTCTGGTTTAGCATATTGTTATAAATGTTTTCTTTCTGAAGCTGAATCCAGCTTTGAAGGTGGTATGTCTCTGTTAGTTCCCACATTTAAACACTCCATCTCCAGCTAAGGGAACCTTTAAGACAGTGGAGCCTTACTAGAGGGAAGGTTACTAGAGGGAAGGTTAATGGTGGTGGGCCTTGAGGAGGAGTCTCACTAGAGGGAAGGGGTTAATGGTTTTGGTAGGCCTTGCAGCCTTGTAGCTTGGTCTTACTTTGCGTTCTCTTTGCTTCCTAAGTACAAGGAAAATGAGATGAGCCGGTCTCCTGCTCTTGCTGCTACGATGTACCTGCTTGCTGCTATGTCTTGTATGCCAAGAGGGATTGCATCCCTCCTGAGCTGATAATCCTGGGCTGTGTAAGAAAATTGGCTAGGGACAAACATGGGTCAGTCAGCAAATTGCATTCCTCCATGTTTTCTTCCCTGATTAATATTACCCCAACTTTTATCATCGATGGATCATGACCTGGATGTGTAAGTGAGATGAACCATCTCCTCTCTGAGTAGGTTTTGGTCAGAGAGCTTATCAGAGCAACAGAGAAGTAACTAGAATAGAAATTATGGGGAAAAGGGAGAGAAAGACACAGGAAAAAACTTCTCTAAGGCAAAGGGCACCACCATTCAAACAAGAGAAGCGCAAAGAATGGGAAAAGGGTTTTAGCAACTGCACATCTGATAGAGGACTAATATCCAAAATATATAAAAACTCAAGAAAATGGATATAAAAAACCAAATAATCCAATTTAGAAACAGGGTACAGATTTAAACAGAATTCTCAAAAGAGGAAACTCAAATGACTAAGAAATACTTAATGGAATCAACATTAGGCCTTGGGGAAATGTAAGTCAAAACTACTTTGAGACTCCATATTACACCCATCAGAAAGACTAAGATCAATAAAATAAGGAGGAGTTCATAATGACACAGATGTGAAGTAAGGGGAGCACTACTCCATTGCTGGTGGGAATGTAAAATGTTATAGCCCCTATTAAAATTGGCTTGGTTGCTTCTCAGGAAGATGGGACTCAAACTACCTCAAGATCCAGCTATACAACCCTTATACCAAAGGATGCTTCATTCTACCACAGAGACACTTGCTCAACCATGTTCATTACTGCTCTATTCACAATAATTTACCAAAATCAGTGGCCTTCTCATCAAAAACGATCTGCACATTCAGTGCAATTCCCATTAAAATTCTATAAAGCCAACATCAATTTTAATTAAATACTTGTAAATCTTTTGTTTATTTGTATTAATTTTTGTTTTATCTTATTATATTTTGTTTTTATTATCTCTTAAGAACCTGTTTTCTAATGAGAGAGAAAGAGAGTGGATAATGGATGGGAGGGAAAGAAGGAGGATTACAAGGAGGGAATATTATAATCGAGATATATTATGTGAAGAAAGCAATTTATTTTCATTAAAAGGAAACAGCAGCAAAGAAAATAGAAAAAGAAGTCAAAGTACCCATTTTTGTATCCTATACGACACTAAAGCAGTGGTTCTCAACCCTCCAAATGCTGTGACCCTTTAGTGCAGTTCCTCCTGTTGTGTGACCCACAATCATAAAATTATTTTCTTTGCTAGTTAATAACTGCAATTCTGCTACTGTTATAAATCATACTGTAAATATCTGTGTTTTCTTATAATCTTCGGTGACCCTTGTGAAAAGATCACTCAACCGCCAAGGGGTCATGACCCACATGCTGAGAACCACTGCCCTATCGACTCCAAAATAAAACTCATAGAACTAAATAACGATCCCAACAAAATGGAAACACAAAACTAATATTAAAAAGCCTGTAAACTTTTATGTACCAATAACAAACATAGTATAAAACAAACTGTGAAAACAATCCAATTCACAATAGTCTCAAAACAAAACAAAAATCCATAGGAAGGAAACCATACCTGCCACTAGAAACCTAAATAACCACTTAGTGCTAATGAAATCAGGGTTCTTGAAGGAGAATCTAAAAGCACTGTTTTTGAAACCAGCATGATACGCAAGAACAATATACAAACATTTGTCTTTACACCCACAGTTAAGTAAACTCCTCGCTCCTCATCAAGGAAACTTCTCTTTACAGCAGAGATCACCACAGAAAAACACAGTCAATCAAAATGCTGAGTTGTGGAGTCCTGACTGACCCTGTGGATACATCTACAAAATACCCCTACACCTAAGGCTCAGGGAATCTCGTGCTGGGAGAGGGGAGGGGATGCTGTAAGAGCCAGGGATTAGGGATTTTACTATGAAGTTGTGTCTCCTGGTAATCTCAGAAGCTACACCCCCAAAGTTTCCTCAATATGATGGCCCAAATGTTAGTTGAATAGGCCAACACTATGGGCATGCCAAAGCCCAGGAGAACTCATCCCTAGGCAAAGAAATATAGTCAACTGAGAAAACCCAGGAGTGGGAGAGGTGGTCCCCCAGAGAAAAGCTTCTCAGTTGGTTTTCAAGTTTCAGCACTGAAAACATACACACATGTAACATTATATGGACTGATTAAGTTATAGTTAGGATATATATGTGTATAATACATGCATACAGTAACAACTAGTGAAAACGAAGCTATAAATTTGAAGGAGAACAAGCAGAGATGTATGGGAAGGTTTGGAGATAGGAAAGGGTAATTGGAAATGTTATAATAACATTATTCTAAAAAAAAGTTTATCAGGCCCCTCAAGTAAACCTAACTAAGGAGGCAATAGACATATACAGTTAAAACTTTAAATCTCCAAATGGCCAGGATACTAGAAGGTTGGAGAAGACCTTCTATACTTCAAAAATTGGGTAGGATTAATACTTCAACAATGATTATCCTTGCATGTTCAGTTCACTAGCCCATCAGCTTGGAAAGATTTATCATGGCTTTTGGCACCCTTTATATATTCAATATATTAGTCTTCCCAAGGACAGGGTAGTTGCTAAAAATTTTGACCTGTTCTGCAGGCTGTATCTTCATGCTGGTGTTTGTTCCCTTTGATAAAAAGAAACTTATTTTTTCAAATTGACTTACATATTTTTTCTGTGCTCCCCCTCCTCCTTCACCTTCTACCCTTTCCCATGATCCTCATGCTCCCAATTTATTCAGGAAACCTGGTCTTTTTCTGCTTCCCATGTAGATTAGATCCATATATGTCTCTCTTAGGGTCCTCTTTGATGTCTAGGTTCTCTGTGGTTGTAAATTATAGGCTGTTTTTTTGTTGCTGTATGTCTGAAAGCCACTTAAGCGTGAGTACATATTATATTTGTCTTTCTGGGTCTGGCTTACTTCACTCAATATGATGTTTTCTAGATCATCCATTTGCTGGCAAATTTCAAGATGACATCATTTTTTCTGCTGTGTGGTACTCCATTGTGTAAATGTACCACATTTTCTT
>LOJH01053042.1:0-12250 GCA_001685095.1 Ellobius talpinus
ACCTCACTCTGCATGTCATGTCTATCCATGTCTCTGTCTCCTGCCCACCACCACGGCTCGGGCCACTGCTCTGGGATGGCAACTGTCCCTGCCTGGGACTGGCTGCTCCCAGAGCCCACTGCCTGCTGCCACATGGCCCGCCACCACCACCCAGGCCATTGCTCTGGCATTTCTGCCTGCCTACTGCCACCAGGGATCCTGCAGCATTTTTAAAAAATCATAAAACAAATAGAGATGCCAAAATTCCCGGAGGAGGGGGGAACAGATACTCTAATATCTCCTTGGGGAAAATCTATTCAGCCCCAAGACCACTACAGATATGCGCCCAGGATTTCCAAGGTTAATTTAGTCAAATCATTCTCTTTGGTGTGAATTCAACATACAGTGCCATGGTTCAGAACTAAATAGACAGAATCACTGTTGCAATTAAACAAGATAATTTTGTAAACATGTCCACCATCCTTCTTTCTTTCTTCCATTCTTTCTTCCTCCTTCCCTCCCTCCCTCCCTTCCTCCCTCCGTTGCTTTATCTTTTCGAGCCATTTCTCTCAGTTCTCATGTTCTGCCATCAACTTCTTTCATATAACTGCAGTGTACCCATCCCTCCAGATCACCCTCTCACCTTCCAAGTCTAGTCCAGTATTTTCTTTCCTGAATCCCCACAAAGGTTCCTGCCCACAATGTCATTTTAACTTTTATTATTGATTCATTCCTACCCATCTCCTCCACAGCCACCACTTTATAACACAAATTGTTTTTAAACCTTCCATGGCTTCTCATTCTCTACAGAATTAAATTAGTCCTAGTAGTGGTGGGTATGAGAGTGCATCTCCCAGAACTTCAACCACAAGGAACAATTAATGGACCAGACATTCTCAACACTGAACCCTGACCTTGTAGAAGGTCAAACTTTCCACAGGTTGCTTCCAGCCAGTGACTGGGCAACTGCATGCTAAGCCAAGATCACATGCTGCACTCAGACAGTGATTCTTGGATCGCGGGCTCCCCAAGAGCCCTCCCCAGCTGAACCTCTGACACACTGCACAGTGGGCTGGAATCTTTACACCTAACCTTCCGTCTTTCTTATTTTTATATGTATGTGTGCTGTATGTTTGTGGGTGTGCATGCATGGGGTGGCCCGAAGCCAATGTTGGGTTTCTTCTTTAATTGTTCTCCATTTTATTTAATTATTTGCTTTCTTATTTATTTGATTACTTTTAGACAGGATCTCTCAGTGCACCTGGAATTCATGGATTGACTAGAGCTCCTGGCCAACACGCTCTAGGCATGCTCTTCCAAGAATGTAGGTGTGCATGTCTTCTATGTGAGTGCTGGGGACACCTGAGTCTGCTCACATATGTGATCTGCCTACTTGTGCAGTCTCATGCCCCACCTTCTCACATTCAAAGCTCCAATGACCCTGACAACAGACAGTGTCCCATCACTTGATTATATTTGCACATGCCTCGTGGGTGCCTGAGCACAACTCTCCACTCCACGGAAGTCTCAGTGTAACCTCCATCTCCATGAATTCTTTATTTTCCATCTCCCATGTGCATGCACACACACAAACACACACACACATGTACACACACATACTCACTCACTCTCACATACCCCAGGGTAACGTATATCTGCACTGGAGCCCTGAATACTCTTCCAGGCACACAACAAAGCACTCAGTCATCTGTTGCATGTTTTGGCTCTAGTGCCTTAGCACAGAATGTGAGCTCTTTGTCATGCAGATCATATACTCATATTGCCTCGCTTGCCTACTACCCAGAATAGGGCCCAGCATACATTAAATGAAAATGGATGGATGGTCCCTTCTCCTTCTGTGTCATCAGCACATGGCTGCGGGGATACAGAAAATCCCTGACATACCCCTGAAAGGCATGCTTGGTACCCACCCCCAACATGGACCTAGTTTGTATGTGAAGGGATTGAAAATGCTCCCAAAGCACCACAATTGAGAATAGAGACCTTTCCAGCATGTCTGTCCCTGGGTTTAGAGAAGATCTGGTCTCAGCCCAGGGATGTTCAGTTTAAAAGCATGTCAATCATGCTTTGGTGAATCTGGGATTAAAAGATCAAAGCTGACAAGCGGTCTGTTAAGAAAGGGAGTAGCCAGGGCATAGAAGAGATGTTTGGAGTGGAGTGCACACAGAGGGCTTAGGAGGAGCAGTGAGTGAAGCTGACAGTTACATAAACCCAGCACATATACCGTTCAGAGTTTGCCGCCATGAGACTGTATCAGCTACCTGGAGAGGACATCATCAGTAACTGTGTAGAGGTTCATGATGCTCCAGCAATGATATTGGAGGACCCTAGAGAAAGGCTTGGGGCTGGAGATAGCAGAACTGAGACCTGGTCCTTGTGTGCTTTCAACAGGCTGAAGGATGCTGGGAAAAATCACCTCCTCCTGAGGGCTTCAGATACTACTTCTGGGGTCCACAATGGACCAGACACTGTGTTTAGACACAGGCAATAGTGCATACAGTGGATGAGACAAATGAATGGTCCCCTTGAAATGCACTAACGGGGGGGAGTAGTCACAAAACAAAGAATCGCATAAATAAACCAGGACAACAGTGGTAAGAACCACACAGAAAAGTCAAGAGATCTGTGAGAGAGGATTATATAGAGGGGCTCCATCTGCAAGATGAGAAGGGATTAAATGGAAGAAACATGAGTAGAGTTAATTAGAATGTGGTGAGGGTAAGACATTGACTATGGAACAATATTTATCCATTGAGCAAATATTTATGAGCATATGTCATCTGCTGGGATCTGGGACAGTGAGGAAAGATCCCATTGGAGCAGAAACAAGAGAAACAAAGAAAAATAGGATCCGTTGAAGTGGAGGGGGGAATCTTTCAGGACCATGGAGAGCAAGAGGCCTTGGCCTGGTTTCCTTCTGGGAACTTTGAGAAGACATTGGAAGAGTAGAGCATTTCTGTGACAGGATGTGACTTACATGCTCAGCACATTACACCAGCCACTCTAGGAGACCAGAACCTGTTGGCTGCCATGGGGAGAACATCCAGAAATGCCCTATCATGTCACAGCCTTTAGTCAGATGACCCGAGCTAAGGGACATCTCTCTTTATCATCAGAGAAGCGAGTGTGCCTGTTGGGTTCTTGACTTCCATTGCTCTCCCTTCAGTGGAAGCTAGTCTGAGGGAATGGTGGATAGAGATGCCCACACCCCAGTGCTAAGTGGTTCCTGCAGATTGATCCTCTTCAAGACCAAGCAGACTTGGCCCATGAGCTCTATTCTACTCCCTCATGGAGATGGACACATCAGGATCCACCCAGCAGACATTGCCCTTTGCAAGAGAAGCAAGGAGTCAGAATCTCACTAGTCTTCAGGGATTTATGCTGGGGACAGTATGCCTCATCAGAAATTGGGCCTTCCCCAATCCTAGGTTATGAATCTTGATTGATCATGCAAAGCTCACTCTCAATATCAGTTGATTGGCTCAACTGCAAACATATTAAATAATTCTTTAAAGCTTCCAGGGAGGGTGCATCTCAAAACTGAGCACAAAGAAGGGTGTAGAGGCTCATTGCCTCTTCAGTCAAAGGTAAGAGACATTGCGCCCTTCTGAATCACTGAGGAGAAACTGTTATGGTTTTTGTCTCTTTAAGAGGCAAGCCACACCCACTCCCAGCGACCCTGCCCTCCTCCCCCGCCATCTTGGATCTCTGTCTGTTCTTTCTCTTGGCGGGCGTGCATCTCTCTCTTGGGGCCCCTCCCTGTCTCTCTCCTCTTCTTCTCTCTTCCCTTTTTCTCTCTCTCCTTTCTTTCCCCCTTCTTTAATAAATATCCAATTCTATTCTGTANACCCTGCCCTCCTCCCCCGCCATCTTGGATCTCTGTCTGTTCTTTCTCTTGGCGGGCGTGCATCTCTCTCTTGGGGCCCCTCCCTGTCTCTCTCCTCTTCTTCTCTCTTCCCTTTTTCTCTCTCTCCTTTCTTTCCCCCTTCTTTAATAAATATCCAATTCTATTCTGTACGATGTGTCTATGTGCCTTCTACCCACTGCCTGCTCACACCCGCCCACCTCAGCACCGCATGGCTGGACCAGGACCCGCCACCAGCTGCTCGAGATCTTGCATCAGCCCTGGGCCCGCCACGCACCAGCTACTGGACTAGCTCTGCGGGCCCGCTGGGGATCTTTGAGCATTTTTGAAAGAAACAGCACCAGCATCTTCAAAATCTGAGCTCTACTTTAGTTGCTGAATTAGCTCAGTGCCCTTCAAGACCTCTCATCAGCGGGAGACTACACGTCACTTATTCGTAAGCCATTATCCATTGTGTTTTCTGGAAATTGCAATGAAAAACGTTTTAACGGGCCTGGGTTCTCTGGACCTGAGTTTGAGATATTCATGCGAACACTTCATTAAGTTCACAGTAACCCTATCAGAATTATGCGGTCCACACCTAACAACAGCTCCATTTCGAGGGACATCTTTGTCCAGCAAAGCTTTCTTCCTGGCTATCAGGTCAACCATTTGACTTCTGCAGTCAGAAGGTTGGCATCTTGTCTACTCATGTGTCTGCTGCTACTTTGGGGACCATGTCTCTACAAAGGGAGGCCTGTGGAGACTTTCTGTCAGATTTCAACCACTACTTGGAATCTTGGGCATTGAATCTAGATCATTGCTTGGAGCAGAGTGACTGAGGAAAGAGTCCCTAAGTGAATAAGTAAGCGTGAAATCTTCAGCAGAGGATTGAATGGAGGAAGAAAACAGTCAGCATCAGCATTCCTGACCTTTGACAAAGCCACAGATGCATCCCTTTCTCCCAGCTCTGATTCAGACATCACCTGGCTTCCTTGGCAGAATGGAGCATGGATTGGAATTCTCACAGTTCTGGAGGTGGAATTTTCTCATACTGTGCTCTGGTCACAGGGACTACTGGGAAATAATTTGGCACATGGCCAGGTACAGGCACACACATATTCAGCCTTTTTTCTTGGAACACTCTAGTCTATCCAGGTGACTCCAGCTGTCCCACAATGCCTAGTTCTCCAAATCCAGCCCTGAAGCAGGCACATACTCCCCTAGATGATGTCTCCTTATAGCTTCTCTCCTTCCCCCTCCTTTTTTATACTTTCTTCCTTGGGTGTAGGCAGTCATTTGTCTACAGATTTCACTTCCTCTGAGCTGAAAGCTACCTGCAATATAACACACAGGAGTGCTTTTACTTTCTAAAGTAAACATTTGGAGTTTCCAGACTGTCCAATAACTTAATACATTTCCACTTGATTGAGAAATAGAGGCAGCTGCGGAGACGGCTCAGGTGGCAAACAAGCACGAGGATCTGAATTTGATCCCTAGAACCAATGTAAAAAAAAGTCACAGTAAGCTGTTCTTGTAATCCCAGCAGTAGGGACTGGAAATTGGTACTCACTGTCCAGCTGCCCAGCCTACTTGCTGATTTCCAGATTCGGTGAGAGATCCTGTGTCAATAAAGCAAGGCGGACAGTACCCGAATAAAGAAACCCAAGATTGACGACTGGCCTTCCCATGTATACAAATATGAACATGGGCACACAGAAGCATTCATACATACATGTACACATACTTTAACACAGAGAAAGTGTCAGAGCGGGGAGACAAAAGAGAAAGAAACAGAATATTCTCAACACCTAGAAATGACACGAAGCCCCTGCATGTTCCTCCTCTTCATTTTTCCTGACTTCTAGATGAATTTTGCCCTTTGGGGGGATGAATATAAGTGGGCCTATGTGGCAGGTGCTTTTGTGGGAGTTTTTGTATGTTTTGATTCAACACTTTTTGCAGCCTCCACTGCTGTTACATGCAAAGGTACTCCATTTATTTTCATGTTACAGATGAAGAAGCCAAGGCTTAGAACAAGGACTCAGTTATAAGCCAAGGTCCCTAGATGACATCAGAGCCCACTAGCCCTACCCTACTGTCGCTAGGCATGACTTTTCCACTGCCCCTAGAGTGCCCACTACAGGTAAATAGCACCCCTTTTTCGCATGGCCAATGGAGCCATGTCTGTTTGGAAAACAGCAATTCCACCCCATTTAACTCCCTTCCTCATTCTTGGATCCCACACAAAACCACAAAACTTTCTTTATTTCCCCATCTCTTTCCATCCTCTACTTTGATACAAAACCTTTCCAGTTCCACTTGCAATTACCACCTAGAGAAATCGCATCTATTCTGGGAGATTCATTTATGCTTTCACACCAGGGCTGTCTTTTAACACAACTGAATGATCCTCCTCAGGACAGCTTGCCCCCTCCAGTCACACCTTTTCAATGCCACAAGGTGCCTGGCTCACACCCCTCCATCGGGGCTCTCGACTGTCACATGATTTCACTCTTTGGACTGTTGGCAATAGATCATTCAGGGCAGACAGTACTGCTAAGAGGGACCACTCTTGCCTGCCAGGGGTCACTGGGTTTACCAACACTTAGGTGTAAGCTTCTTCGATGGGGGATTTAATTTAGATAATTTGGACGCCAGATTTTTTTAATCTATCATCCTGGTCACATTACCTCTGGGTAGAGTGAACATAATCCACGGGCTATTTAATCAGGAGTTAAGTGAGGGTGTCTGTGTCTACAGGGTGTGGTGGTAGAATCCGGTTGGAGAGGCAAGATTCTCAGTCCAGGTGAGTGACTTACTGGGCAACCTTTGAGAATGTTACTTCCTCACTCTGGGCTCTGGAATACCATCAGGAATGTGAACCAAATTAGGAAAAGGAAACTTTGTGGGAGCTCACGCAGACAGCACCCTCAGCTATGCAAGGCCTGGTCTGTACTGGGGGGCAACTGTGGCATTTGGAGCTGGAGGTTTTGTTTATCGAAGCCTTGGTCCTCAGATTGAGGAGGTATTGGAATTTTAAGGAGATGGGAGGAAGTTAGGTCATTGGGGGCATGTCCTTTGAGGGCAGGACCTCTCTCTCTCTCTCTCTCTCTCTCTCTCTTTCTCTGCTTTTTCTCTGGTATGGTGAACAGGTCTCCTCCACTGTGAAGTTTACATATGATCCCCCCGCCCCGGGGAATACAGTCAGGTTTTCCAGCTTCTCCAAGAATCTCCATTTTCTGTAAGGATTGAAGACCATTAATTGATGTAGCCTTTTAGGCCCCAGACTTCCCTGACATTGACTGCCTATTTCCTTTGAAACAGTCCTTTCTGAAGGGTGAACCACTAAGACTCAGTAAGGAAACCCAACTGACAAGGTTTAGGAAGTAAACAAAAGCTACAAGTTTCAGGAAACTCTCTGAGAACAGTGAGATTCACAGTGCCCCAGCCTCAGAGTTAGATAAGCAGAAACACTTGTTGGGGAGAGGAGACTTTCTGGTCAGTCCAGCACAGCCTCCTGATGGCCAGGGAACTTCAGGGACGACACTTTTGTGAGTTGCCCCACTGCTGGGCTGTGGGATGTTTTGGAGATTCAGCTGTGTTTCGGTCATCCCTGTTCCTGTAAGTAACCCCTTGGCCACACTTCTCATGCCGTACTCCCAGTCAGCCACCCCAATAACTCACTGGCTTCCTCATACTCCCAATCAGCCACCCCAATAACTCAGCTCAACTTGGGTGGAATAATTTCTTTCCTTTGTCACCGGTACCCTAGCTGCAGGGAACACTTCTGTTCTCAGCACCCCAGAAGTCACACAGCACCTGACACTCTGTATCAGCTGGTATGGCCTTTGCCTTTACTGCCCACCCCGGCGTTCTAATGCTGAAATGACCAATAACCACCAAGGCGTACTCCTCAAATAAAATAACCAGAAAAGGGATGTCTGGAAGAGCAAAAGCTTCTTCACTTGGTGAAACAGTCTCACTCCAGGGAGAAAGAGGCCAAATGTTCACCAGCAGAGAAAACGGTCTTAAGAAGGGTGGAGTAAAGAGGAAAATGTGTTATTTGGAGGAGGTAGGGGGTGGAAGGGAGATGCTGACGGGGAAGGCAAGAAGCCACTGTTATTTGAGGTTTCCGGCTGAGTGCCAAGAATGACAACAGATGCAGCTGAGGCAGGCAGGTGGGCGGAGGGGGGAAGCTGGAGGGAGAGCAATTCAAATCGCAGGACTTAAGGATCTTACTTGGGTTTCTGGCTTTGCTCATTCTGAGTCCTGGAAAGGAGTGGAGCCGCTGGGGTGAGCAGGCGGCCTCTCCTACTCTGCCCCCACCAACCTTCAGAACCTTCATTATTGCATCTCAGAGATGGTCAGCATGTCTTTGATTAGGGCTTAATCACTCACGTCGCACACAGGATTTTGCTTTTTTATTTAAGCCTCCATTAAATATTTAAGTAGCTGGTCCCTAGAGCATTTAAATTAGGATTTGATTTATGTCAAATTGATTTACACACTACCTTTGCCAATAATATCCTGTATGTAGTAAATTTGAATTTGGGGCCAAGAGATTCAGTCTCCCAGTTGTAGGGAAAACACTCGGGAAGGCAGTGGAAGGGTGAGAACTTAAATGGAAACAGGTGGGTTCTAGAATGTTCCCGATTCCAACTTTTTACTTCAATTTCATTGACTAAGTTGGAGATTCTCACAAATCAGCTGCTATGGCTTGAATGTCCTAAAATGTCCTCCCACAGGCTCGTGTTTTAGATGCCTGGTCCCCAGATGGTGGAGCTATTTGGGAAAGTTCTGAAAAGTTTGGGAGGTGAAGCCTAGCTGGAGGAAGCAAGTGACTGTGGGATATGTTATCTCTGCCCACTTCCTGTCTTATTTTCTGCTTCCTGTATGATGGGAAATGTGGGGTGTTCTGCTTAAGCCCATGGGCCAACTGCCCAGACTTCTGAAATCAGGAGCCGAAGTC
This sequence comes from Ellobius talpinus, assembly GCA_001685095.1. Classification (NCBI taxonomy): domain Eukaryota; kingdom Metazoa; phylum Chordata; class Mammalia; order Rodentia; family Cricetidae; genus Ellobius; species Ellobius talpinus. Next base: position 8,817 of record LOJH01053042.1, read on the forward strand.
GCTCCACTTTTAGTTGTGTCTGCTGGGTCATGTGGTCACAGACACACCAGCCATAGAGGGCGCCCAGTGGGATCTTCATAACCCCTAAGGCAGGAATATCCAACTTCAAATGAATCCTGGATATGAAATTTCCCACTTTCAGCAATGCAAAGTGGGTAGGGAAATTCTTACTGTTGCTTAGAGTATCATGGGACTTTTTGCTAAAGCTCGTGGTCCCAGCATGTGCAATTAAGCCCATTCTTTCTGGCTCACGTCCTTGATGTGTCTTAGAAAATCTTTCTCTCTGCTCTTCTCCTCCTCATAATTGTACTGGCTGTGAGGTTTTGAGCTCACAGTAGGTCCTCATGCTGTATTGTGTCTCTGTGCTAGACCTTTTGAGACTGGGTGAGGGGAGCTGAGGGACTAAAATCTGGTGGTACATGAGGAAAGGGAGTGGTGAGGACTTCAAACACAGGATCGGGAAATCCTTGGACATGAAGACATGTTAGAGGAAGGCCAGCGTGAAGCTGGGAGAGCAAGGTCCGGTGAGGGAAAATGGCTTTCCTACTGCTGTGACGATGCCAGTTGGAAGAACTTATTTTCAATCATTCATTTACTTAACATTGACACCATTTGTCAATCACAGGAAATGAATGTATTAATTTGGAGGTTATTTAATGACGTAGCTTGCATCTTCAGAGAATTTTATTTTAGTCCTTGAGGATATTAAGTTTGGCTGTTAATTTAACAAGGATCCCATTGATTGACAATGTCCACAGTATCACACAGTATTTACAATTATTGTCTCTAGACTGTGTGGCCACTCTATGGGATAGGCTCCATTTTATAGATGGGAAGACTGAGATACAAAAGTATGGAATTACTAGGTCAAGGTCATATAGCTAATAATTAGCCAGCCAGGATTCAGTCTCAGTTAACCTATTTGTATCGTATCACCTGGCATTTCCTCAAACACTTCCCATGATATGATTTGGGGTGGGGGAGCTACAAATATGCTCTCCAATTTTCAGGGATTAAGTAGATGGTAAAAATATAAATTAAAAGCCAAAAGAAAAAAAGAATTACAGAAAAAAACGGCAGTAGCTAAAATGATGGAGGGAAAACAGGATAGAAATCCACAGGCATATGTTTTTCTATCTTTTCTAGCATTGAACCATAAATTTAGGCATGAGTCTCCTGAGAAAAATAAAACATCTCAAGTTGTGTTATTGTCATAATTCTTGGTTAGAGAACTTCGCTACTCCTGGGAAATGTGACCAATGATTCTGTTTTTGTTCAAAGAGAGAAGGTTCAGCCAGGTGTGGTGGCCTATTCCTGCACTTCCAGGACTCTGGAGGAAGGCAGAGCCAGGAAGATCAGGAGTTCAAAGCCAGCCTGGGCTAAGTAGTGAGTTTGAGGCTACATGAGGCCCTGCTTAGATCTATCTAAACAAAACAAAAACCTCCATTGCCCCCTGAACTGTTACAGGCCAAGGTCAGACACATCTTGCTATCTGTAGTGTGTCACCTGTGACACACAGGAAGTATGGTCAATAAATATATTAAGATGGGGTAGGAGGGAGGTGGGATCAGTTTCCCTTGCTGCCCTAAAAGTTCCACGCATGAGTGACTGAACAAAGCCGACATGCCTTCCCTCAGTGCTGGAGGCCAGAAATCTAAAATCGTGGTGTTCGCACTAAAATGGAGACAGAGAATGGGGTTTCTCTGTCTTCCCAAACTGTTTCAAGGTGAGTTTTCAGGATGCAGCTGCAGAAGCCTGGGACCTGCCCTGTAATGACTCTGTGTGCCTGTCAAAACCAAAAGTCCTTGGGATCCAAAGGGCATAAATGGAATCTCCTCACAGATGGACCTAGACGGAAGTAATGGCATCTACGACAGTTGCAGGACTCACTGAAAGCTCCGAATGTCTGTGTCCATGAGTTCCACCTGGGCTGCCATGAGGGACTGGGTGATGGGGTGGGGTGGAGCGGACTCTCATGACTTCCGCCTAGAGCCAATCAACAATCAGCCTTTACTGCAGGGCACTTGGGACCGGGAGATGTGTGTGAAACTTCTTAATGTCCTTGCTAGTTGATCTACAACCAGATATTTCTGTTGCAAACCCAGGCACCATATTAGCTCCTGTGTTTGCCCAGCAGTGAGCTCCAAGTGGAGCACCCTTCTCTGCCTTTTCCAGATTCTACTGGCTGTACTGCTCCTTGGCTTATGGGTGTGCTCTCCAGCTTTCTCCCCACATTCCCGTGGCCAGCTTCCCTCTGTGGTTGTGCCTCTACTCTTCCCATGATGCTCTCAATCATGTCGGATTATGGTCCCATTTCCTCCAAGATGACCACATTTTAACTTAAATGATATCTGCAGCCACCCTAGGCACAAATGACTCCCCATCCAGAGCTTCTGGGAGGAGTTAAATTACTCAGTTAAAGGAAGGTCCACAGAGAAGGCCTCTCTGAGGAGGTGACACTTCTCTTGATCTAAAAGCATAGTTGATCCAGCCATCTACAAACATCAAGGAGGGACAGTGCAGGGTAAAGACTCTAAATCTGGGATAAGATGGCATGTAACAAATTTGGGACAAAGGAAGAGAAGGTGGCAGCAATGCTGGGATCCTAGCATTTCATTCAGCTGGGCTACACAGGTGTTGGACAGCGCAGCGTCACGGACTAATTTGGTCACCATGTGCAGCTCACCCCGTAGGGAAGAACATTGCAAACAGGAGTGGGGAATGTAGGGAGTGTCCTTTAAACCCAGATGAGAAATGGTGTCAGCTCTGTCCAGTTCCAAAGCAGTGGAGCTGGAGAAGATGAGATTTAAGCTGTGTTCGTCGTTGGGAGACTTGCAGATGACTGAATTATATGCTGGGGAGATAAAATGATGAGCTTGTGTCCCAGGTATTAAATCTGACCTGTATCTCTCTACCTGGAGCTGCCAATTTTCATTCAACAGAATCTGGTCCTCTTGTCTGTGTCCACATGTACAGCTTAGCCTCATTCGGTTTAGCTGTCCAACGCAGCCCAGATTTTACAACCGCCACCGTGCACGGTGAGTGAATCCCCCACTGCTGGGCGCTTAGGTTGTTTCTGATTCCTCAAATTTGCATCAGTGTTTCAACAAAAACCAACTCAGACATTAATTCAGTTGCTCATTTATTTAAACAGTTTCTTAAACAGAATTTAGCCACGTGTCTGAAGCTTGCTCCAGGACAGAAGGGGTGTAATTGGGGTGCAGAGTGTTTCTACTCACAAGCACTGTGTGTGTGTGTATGTGTGTACGTGTGTACATTGCACATCCCCGTGGTTTCAGCAGCCCTGGGAATGGTCTGTTCCCAAGCAGAAAAGGCCTATCCTTTCTTTCTGCATCAGGACAGTCCCAAGGACTCCCCTCCTGTCTCTCCTTCCTTCCTTCCTTCCTTCCTTCCTTCCTTCCTTCCTTCCTTCC
>LOJH01053043.1:0-11519 GCA_001685095.1 Ellobius talpinus
AATCAGCAATTATTTAAAACATGATTGACAGATTACAGACAATTCTCCCACACCAATACTTCAAATACTGAACTGCCTAGGTATGTAGAAAGTGAAAAATACTGTGTTGTTCTTGATTTTAGTGGAATTGTTTTGAATTTCTTTTCATTTAAGTTGGTGTTAGCCATGGGCTTACTGTAAACTGCTTTTATTATGTTGAGGTACACATCTGGATCTCTGACCTCTTCAGGGTTTTTATCGTATAGGGGTGTAAAATTTTGTCAAAGTCCTTTTCTGCACCTAATGAGATGATTATGTGGTTTTTGCTTGTTTTTTTTCATTTTTGGTACTTCATTCTGTTTATATGACTTTTATCAATTTACATATATTGAACTGAAGAGCCCCCATCGCTTCATTTCAGGCTTAAAAGCCATCTTATAGTAAAGACAAATTAGATTTATTTCTGTTATGATTTAACATGTGTTTCTTTAGAATTAGGCTGTGCCCCACCTGGAACATTAACTACAAATGTTTCTGTACTGCCTCTTCCAGAAATGGCAAACATGTCTTCATTTTAGGAAGTCATTAGGAATGGCAATCATGTCTTTAATTCAGGGGGTCATTAGGAGTAACTTGTTATTATGTTGTGCTCCTGTAACCCTGCCTGTTTGATGGCCAAGTCCCCAATTTGGAAACTACCACTATATCCCTGAGCTATAAAAGCCTTGTCCTTCTCACATACATGTTGACCTCTCCAAACCCTGCCTTAGGGGGAGGCAGTCCATGAACACAAATTTTAAAAAAGCTTACTGTAATTAATTAGACAATGATGATTTGGATCTTTCATCTCCCATCTTTTGGATTAAGAGAACCATCTCTGAATCTCTGTAATAAGCCTACTTGATTATGAGGTGTCTTTCTGATGTATTCTTGAATTTGGTATAAACATATTATATTGTGGATTTTTTTACATCTATGTTCTTAAGGGATGTTGGCTTGTAATTTTCTTTTTGATGGGTCTGTATTTGGTTTGGATATCAGGGTAAAAGTGGCCTTATAAAAAATTGGCTAATGTTCCTTTTGTTTAGTGTTTCTTCTGTTTCTATTGAGAATAATTTGAAGAGTGTTGTCATTAATTATTCCTTGAAAGTTTGGTTGAATTCTGTACTAAAATCTCTGTCCCTATACTTTTCTTGATTGTGAGATTTTGATTACTGCTTCTTTTTCACTAGGGATATTTGATCTGTTTAAATTACTTATCTGATCTTGACTTAACCTTGGTAAGTACTATGTATCAAGAAAATGATCAAGTTCTTTTAAATTTTCTGATTTGGTAGAGTATAGGTTTTTATGTACTAATGATACTCAGAATTTTCTAAGTGTCTGCTGTTATATCCTTTTAATTTTGCTAATTTAAATCTTTTCTCTCTACCTTTCAGCTAATTTTGGTGTTTATCAATCTTATTGATTTTTTTCTCAAAAACCAAACTATTTGTTTCCTTCATTCCTTGTATTGTTTTAGTTGTTTTTATTTTACCGATTTCAGCCCTGAGTTTGATTATTTCTTGCCATGTATACCTATTAGGTGTGGTTTCTTCTTTTTGTTCTAGAGTTTCAGGTGTGCTAGTAGGTTACTAGTATGAGATCTCTCCCATTTCTGTGTAGGCAATTGATGATATGAACTTGCATCCTAGAACAACCTTATTGTGTCCCATATGTTTTAAGATATTGTATAATCATAATCATTCTGTTTTAGAATGATTTTTAATTTCTTTATTATTTACTTTCTTGACATAATTAACTACCTTCATTCAGTAGTTGAGTTGTTCAGTTTCCATAAGTTTGTTAGCTTCCTGTTTTCTTCATGTTTTTGACTGATATCCAAAGTTAACCTGTGATAGTCAGGTAGAATGCAGGGTGTCATTTTAATTTTCTTGTATCTCTTTGGACTTATGTCTGAATATGTGGTCAGTTTTGAAGAAAGTTACATGAGGTGCTAAGAAGAAGGTATATTCTTTTGTGTTTGAGTGAAATGTCTGTAAAGATGTTAGGACTATTTTGTTTATCAGTAATTACCAGCATTTCTCTGATTAATTTTTATCTTGGTGATCTGTCTATTGATGAGAATGGGTTATAGAATTCTCCCATCATCAAGTTGTGTATTAAGCTGTAGCAATGTTTGATTTATGAATTTGGGTGCCCTACTGTTTGTTGCAAGTATGATAAGAATTGCATTGTCCTCTTGGTCAATATTTCCTTTGATGAAGATGCAGTATGCCTTCCTCTCTTTTCTGATTAGTTTTGGTTTGCAGTCTTTTTTTCTGAGATATAATAATGATTGTATCAGTTTGCTTTTTAAGTCCATTCGTTTTGAAAATCTTTTCAATCCTTGCACTCCGAGGTGTTGTCTGCCCTTGACACTGAGATGTGTTTCTTGGATGCAGGAGAAAGATGTATTCTGTTTTCCCATTCATTCTTTTAGTCTGTATCTTTTTATTGGAGTATTAAGACCACTGGCATTTAGAGTTCTCTGTGGACAGTGTTTGCTACTTCTTGTCATGTTCTTGTTGTTGTATGTGTTTCTCTGTGTCTGTTTCATCCTTTTTGATTTGCTTGTCTGGAATTATTTATTCCTTGTGTTTTCATGGGTGTGGGTAAGTGCTAGGAGGCCATGCTGGTCAGAGATTGCAATCTACCGTGGCCCAGCAGTCCCTCTGAATGTGACAACATGGAGGACTCCTTCTCCCCAGTGGAAGGCACCTTGTTCCCTACCTGACATTACTTGGAGACTGTCTTTAGGTCTGGATGCCTGACTTATCTCTACTGTGACCCTTGATAGACTTCCCTGCAGAAGCTTTCCCCCTGCTACCTCTAAGGTAATTAGACATTGTGTTAGAAGCTTTCTAATAGGACCACAGTTCCACAGATGACAACTAAGGCTTGTACTAGCAGCCATATGATAGGAGCATGCTGTTTAATGCAAATTAAGGCATGTCCCAGCCACTGTCCCCATTCTGTATATCTTCCCTTGTTCTGAAATAGTGTTGAGCTGACTCACTGAAGCTGCTCCTGGAAGGTGATTCCCACTGTGCTCACAGGCCATACAAAGCTGTCTGTTGCCATTCCTGCTCTTTTGTCCTTGTGGACTGTGGCCAATGTACTATGAGAAAAAAGGGGACCCCACAGCTAAGCTTCTTAGGTTGGAGTTTTCCTTTTAATCCATTTGGTAGGACAGAATTTATAGATAGGCATTGTTTAAATATAGTTTTATCATAGAGTGTCTTATTCTTCCATTTATTATAATTAAATATTGCTTGTATCATGGTCTTATTGACAGCTGTGATCTAGTGAAGTTTGTAAAATATCTATCTAGGCTATTCTGAGTTTTAGAGTCTCCATTGAGAAATTAGTGTTATTCTAATCAGTCTGCCTGTATATATTACTTGGTGTTTTCCAAGTTTGTTCTATGTGTTTATAGTTTTGATTATTATGTGATGAGGGAATTTTTTTGGTTCAGTCTAATTGGTGTTCTGTATCCTTCCTGCACCTTGAGAGGTATCTCTTCTTTAGGGTGTTGAAATTTTCTTCTATGATATTGTTGAAAATGTTTTCTTTACTTTTAACCTGGCTTTCCTTGCCTTCCTCTATAACTACTATTCTTAGAATTGGTATTTTCATAGTGTCCCAGATTTCTTAGATGTTTTGTGTCAGGAGTGTTTTAGATTTAACATTGTCTTGACAGAAGTATCCATTTCTTCTTACATGTCTTCAATGCTTGAGATGCTCTCTTCTCTTCCATGTATTTTGTTGCTGAGGCTTAATTCTAAGGTTCCTGATCCATTTTATACATTTTTCATTTCCAGAATTCACTCCCTTTGAGTTTTCTTCATTGGCTCTATTTCCACTTTTAGGTCTTGAACTGTTCTCTTGATTTCCTTCCATTGCGTAGATTTGTTTTCATACATTTCTTTAAGGATTTATTCTTTTTCTCCTCAAGGACATCTGTCAAATTCATAAAGGCTGTTTAAAGTTCGTTGTCTCATGCTTCAGCTAAGTTGAGATACCCAGGGCCAACTGTGGTAGGATTACAGGTCTCTAGAGGAGATTTATTTCCTAACTGTAACTTACTGTTTTTTTTCTGTTTTTGTTTTTGTTTTTCTTTCTTTTTTTTTCTGCTGTCTAGACATCTAGGTTTAGATCAATTTAATTCTAGGTGCTGATATCTTATCTTGTTTTTGTTGGGTTGCTGATCCCACCCCCAGGGTTGTTTCCCTCTCTGTTTTTTTTTTGAGACTGTGGTGGCTGTTTTGCCCAGTAGGAAATTTTTATGGGATCCTGATAAGTTTTGCCACTTGGAATTCAAGGAAAAAAATGTATCTATAGCAGAGGGTAAGGCGTTTCACAGGAGGGAGGACATCGATGTGTTTCACCAAGATCTACTCAGTTCCCTGGGAATGGGAAAGTGAGCAGGGAGTTTCCTACAGAGCTATTGATGAGACTGGATAACTCTATAAGGGACAGATAGAGGAGAATAAAAATCTGAAGCTTGCCTACATGTTTGTTGGCCTACTTGCCTCTCGCAGGTATAGTTTGTGGACTCCCAGAGAATCTCTGTTGGAGTTGGAGCTTGGCATAACAGGAGGAGTTAGAAGGAAATTTGGTGTAGACGATCTGACTGATCTGCTGAATGTGAAGTAGAAAATGTAGAGAAGCAGCAATAAGAAGTCTGCTACAGAGTTGGGGGTGTGACTTGGGGAGCTGGATTTGGGGGATGGGGAGTGGAGAAATCGCATTTAGGCTAAGGGCTTCCCTTGCCACCATTGCTTTCAGGTTCCCATAGAATATCTTCTGGAGTTGGGGACTGGGATAAAGTGATGAGTTTGGGGATGAGTGTTTTGAGGGGAAAGATCTGTGTGATCCACTGGAGATGGAGTCAAAGAAAGAGTTTAGGACTCATCAGGTAGGTTGCTACCTTGATAGGGGTGGGACAATGGTATTGGATTTGGAGGAAAGTAAGGAGACACGAAGACCTCAGGCTAGCCTCCCTGCTTCCCTGACTGCATTGGCCTGATGGTTCCTAGAGAATGTCTGTGGGATTTGAGGGTTGGGATGAAGTGATAAGTTTGAGGAAGGGAGGTAGGGGAGGAAAGTCTACATGATCCATTGGAGAAAAGGGCATTGGGGAAAGGACTGCTTTCTTGAGAATTGAGACTTCTGGAATTAGCACAGCAGCATACCTTTGATGAGGGCATAGTACTAATTTGTTAAATTATTAAAGGAAGAGGAGGTAAACAGGAAATTGCTATTATTTGTGAAAGGTGCTCTTCACTATACTCTAAAGAAACATAAGCAGATGTTCCTTCTGTTTCTAGTATTATGAAGGACTAAGTGAGGAATGTTTCCATTAGTTTATTATTTCTACCTATGCACTAAGATATGTTTTAATTATAACAATATGCAAATCTGGTAACCATTTGAAAATTTACTAGTTTAGAAGACTAGGGTGAATACTTTTTTGTTTTGTTTGTTTGTTTATTGAGACAGGGTTTCTCTGTACCTTTGTAGCCTGTCCTGGAACTAGCTCTTGTAGACCAGGCTAGCTTCAAATTCACAGAGATCCACCTGCCTCTGCCTCCCTAGTGCTGGGATTAAAGGTGTGTGCCACTACCGCCCAGTTAGGGTCAATACTTTTGTAAGGTGTTTATACTCTTCACAATGAGCAATAATAACTTTGAAATGTTAGTACAAATGAAAGCATTGAAACGTACACATGGGTAGAGATGCTGTGTGAAAAATGGCAGTATATGGGCCATGTAGATGGAGATTGCAGGTAGAGTAGGGACAAATAATGATAGTCCAAGTATAACAGAGACAATATAAGGTGGAGTAAAGGCAGTTAGAAAAGCTAAGAGAGGATACACTCAGAATGTCTTCAAACCAAATCAGGGGTTACGAGCTGTCTGCAATATGCAGATAAACAGATCGTGGAACTGACAGATACTTTAGGTGCCATCTGAGATGAATATAGATGGAAGAACCTGAACATTTGATAACAACAGTCCAGGAAACAGGGCAATGAAAGTCACTGGAACTCATTTTAAATATCCAGTTTTCATTCTCAAGTGCTTTGTCCAGAGAACACACTAATTTCATATGGGACATGAAACTATACATTTTAATTTTAATCTTGTCTTTTGGATTTATGAACATGACAGTTGAGGGTTGTTATGTCCGTGAGGTCATTCTCAATTTGTTGAATATTAATTGGCTGTTATAAAATATAGACTATAACTGTGTAGTATAAAACTATGGTAGGAGCAGCTAAATTTATATAGATATGAATGTGCAAAGTTATTCTGACTGAGAACACTTATTTTGCAAAGGAATAATAAGGAAGAGTGGACATTAAAGAAATCAGGCTTTCTTTCCATAGTCAATGGAGATATTCTTACCAAAAATCAGGGAATTATTTTTTCTTCCACTAGCCAAGTTTGGAAAAGAGGCTTAAAGCAAACATTCTCTTTCATAACTATGTAGTCTTTTGGATGCTACTACCTTGTCTGTTTGCACTACCAAGTGTGTGAATAGAAAAGGATGAAGTTTTGGATACCCTATGCATACCCATTAACCTGGTGCTAGTCTGTCTCAAATTGTTCTATTTGGGGCTTCCTGGGGCACCTAATGAGTCAATTATTTCTCTACACTACGAATAATGGCAACAGCAAGGAAATAAAATTGAGCATTAGTGGAATTTAAGTGCTCGGGAGTCTACTGTTGTTCTGCTGTTGTCAAGAATTTATAAAAGTCGATTTCTTTGGTGATACTTTTAATACACAGAATAAAGCAAAACTCACAGGTAACTCTAGAAAAGGCCAAATTTAGGAAGTAATCTTCATTCCATGGGCATCACATAAAACTATATTGCAATAGTACCATCAATATAGCTATGTTAATTCAAATGAACCCAACCCCATTCAAACAAAAACAGCTCTTCTGATTAAATCTGGAAAGGTCTAGATACCATCATTCTGTTATGAAAGCACCATGAAAACTTTGGTAACATAAATCTAATTCACATTTGGGAAATTACTTATTTAATTTATTTTAAGTTATTTTCCTATATTATTGATTAGAGCATTCCACATCTAAATGTGAATTGCAACTGAGGGATCTGCAGATGCCCGGGTCTTGTCATCCATCTCGGTCCATGATGTATCCCCAGGAACCATGCTGCCTCTGAGGTCATGCTGATCTGGATGTCCTGTGTTAACACTGGGCCTGTGGTGGCATCTGAGCCTGAGTTGCTACGAAGGGCCATGTCTGGGCCCATGGTCCTGTAATAACTGGTGACAGCCATGGCCCATGTTAGCACAGGGGTCATTGGAACAATGCTGTGCTGAGAAGTCTTGACATTCACTGGCCCTGTGATGGCTGGCCCTGCCACAGGGAAGCTGGTCTTACCCCTGGGAGAGTTTTCATCCCTACACTTGTCTTTCTTTAGACCTGTAGGTTTAACTATCACTATGATTACTTGTATATTTATTGGTTGAAATGTGAGTTTGTCCTGAAGTGTTGCTTGCTATCTGCATGTCTCTCTTTATATCCTACAATGTGTTTGAAATTTTTTGAGTTTAGAGGTTTGCTTAATTGTACACAATGCTTTGTTAAAAACCAATGCAAATATTGATAGATGATCTGCCCTAACCTCAATCCCACTCCATCCATTTGTTTCTGCTTTCTTTGCTATCTTTTGAAAGCCAGTGCCTGCATCCACTGAATTATCAGAAGTTAGAAAAAGATTTCAGTGAAATAGCTTTAAAGAGAAAAGGATTCTCTATGATTGGTTTCTAAATGGTATTCATACAGTCAAAAAATGCAAAGCTTAAGAGTTATTGTTTTGTTTTTAAATAGTCTATTTTTAAAATACCATATTCTATTAGTATCATCCCAGAATGAAGAATTATTTTTGAAATCTTGAGAAGTCATGGATTTGACCTGGTCTAATTATTTTCCTTAATTATTCTTGAATTGTTCATCTTCATTTAATTTGAACAAGATAAACCCCTGAGACATTTTTAAAGGAAAAAATGGGCATACACAGTGCCTGCCTTATCCACAGTCCCTGTCTTATCCACAGTCCCTGCCTTAAATACAGTCCCTGCCTTATACACAGTCCCTGCCTTATACACAGTCCCTGCCTTACACACAGTCCCTGCCTTATACACAGTCCCTGCCTTATACACAGTCCCTGCCTTATACACAGTCCCTGCCTTATACACAGTGCCTGCCTTATACACAGTCCCTGCCTTATACACAGTCCCTGCCTTATACACTGTCCCTGCCTTATACACAGTCCCTGCCTTAGTCATCTTTCTGTTGTCAAACCCTAACACATTTCCTTAAAAATTATTTCAGTCCTAGGCCTTGCATACTTTCTCTATTTTAATAATCAAAGTTCTAGAAAAAATTAATAGCATTAATAAAATGCCAACATATAGAGCCAAGCTGTTAATAAATTTTAATGGAAATATTAAAATTATAGGTACTTTCTAAAAATAAACCAATAATGAGAACTAGCTGGGTCTATATTGAAATTAACTTTACCTGTACAATTAAAGGAGTGTTATGCACATTCAAAATTAGATAAATATATCTGTGGAACAGAAAAAAGATCATAAATAATCCCCAGTACACACAGAGTTTTGAGTATGATAAAACCACACCTTTACTCACAAATGGACATTTTAATAAGTGATGCTGGAACAACTGTATAAGTATGTTGATATGTAGATAAAATTTGATACACATGAATGAATGAAGTTGGGATACAAAAGAAAGAATCTATGAAAAAACTAAACGCAGAGGGGACTTGCTCTTCAACCATGCTATAGGGATGGACTTTCTATGACTTATAATTCCAGAAATAATGAGTGTTACAATTTAATTACATAAAAACCTCACAGGAAGATGAATCACAAACCAGTTAAATGCTAATTGACTGCATAGGAGACAATATTCACTGTTTAAACCACACACACCAAGAATTTTAATAGACTGCTTGTACAAAAACTCTTGAAAAATGAAAATCCATTTCTAATTGAATTATCAGCTAACTTTGGTTACTGTGAAGTCAGAGATGGGTGAACTAATATAAAATAAAATTACTTAGTGACAAGACACAGACTTAGATGAAGAGTATTATGGTCTTGGAGGTATTCACACATTATTAATGTAGCAGGAGAAGAAAGTGCCAACAAGAAGCAGCAATCCATGGATGTGTCAACTATGTACATCTTTTATCCTTTTCTCAGCTAAGTATTAAGAAATGGTTAAAATGTGAGTTCTAATCCAAGTCAAATAGCATATTTCTGGAATCCCAGCAGCCAGTTCCTGAGAGTCTGAGAAGGAAAAACTTATGTCTGAGACACATCTAAGCCACACAGTAAAACCCCTGTCTCCATACAAGAACAGAAAACAGAAGTGAGCCTAATGGAATTAGAAAGACAGTAGAAACTACTGCTGTAATGAAGCAACCTGGTGATGAATTTGTTATTCAAGAAACCATAGCTCATTGCTGTTTAGTGTCATTAAAAAACAACCATTATTATTTCTTGATGGAATAAATGATTTAATTAAACTAAATTAATTTGTAGAACATCTAAATTATGGCTTCTACAATCAAATGTACCAACTCCTTCATTTTCTTTCACACACAAACTATTTTGTGTGAATAATTAAGGGACTTCTAGAACCATTAAGCAAATTATCATTTTTCCTCTGTTGTAGAAAATCATAAAAATGCAGCTTTTCAAAGAACAAACTCTATTTTTAGAAGAAAACAAATCCTAAAATAACAATGGCTTACTAAATGGGGCTTTTAATTATGAACTAGCACTTTTACAAAACTATTCAAATTATATTTTGAGTGAAGAATATAAATTCTTTGGCTGCTGTTCAGTCTATGCTATCCTCTACTTGGTGGCTCATGTTAAAATCCAGTGATAATTATGTGCTGTGATCACCACTGATAAAAGGGACTGCTCTGGGCCTATAGCAGAGCTATAGGGGAACAGAACTAGGAGGGGAAAACTAAGATTAATTCTGGGAGAAAGGAGGTGGAGTCAGAGAGACACCATGTAACCACTCCTTAGCCAGACGGAACTTTAGCCAGTAAACCACAGCCATGTGCCAATACACAGATTAATAAAAAGGGGTTAAATTAATACATAAAAGTGAGCCAATAAGAAGCTAGAGCTAATGGGCCAAGCATTCATTTAATTAGTACAGTTTCTGTGTGATTATTTCCGGACTAAGCGGGCTGGGAACCAACAAGCGGCCCTTCCTCAAACAAATTGGCACCAACATGATTGGCTAAAATCCACTTAAAACTTGAGAGGACTTGAGTTTAACACAGCTTCTTGCTGTTTGCTGGTGGCATGCTACAGCTCCTTTAAAAGAAGTTTTCCTGATCCTGTGGTAACAGGAAAAAAACCCACACAATTTTGAAATGCTGACTTTCTGGGCCATGCTGCCAGCATAACCTCTGGCTCTTTCAGGAGATGAAGCATTTGAATGGGGTTTGTGAGCAATGTGCTACAGTTGCTTTGTGGTGATATGGACCTGCTGCATGCCTCTAGGTGGGGCATTGTGTATGGATGGCTCTTGGAGGTGGCAAGCAGTTCTGCCATGTTGGGCTGGGTGAGGCAAGCAGAAAGTACCATATTTTCCCTAGAAATGGCTCCACTTAAGTTTGTAAGAAGTGCTTAGCATTTTAAGAAGCACTCCTGGCAGTAAAAAATTACAGACACACAATAGAACAGATTCAGACATAAAATACTTCTATATTGGACACAATTTTGAATAAATGTACATAGGCTTGGAGAGAGAAGAAAGAGTATAGAGAGTTATAAAAAGAAATAAATGGATTATAAAAAATGAAACAAAGTTTTTAAAGAGATAGAGTACAGACAGTAATAGGTTATAAGGAGCAAAGAAATATAAGCCAAATAAAGAGGGAAATTGACAGAGTCTGGATTATGTATATTATTGTGTTTTCTTTGAATTTTTTGACTTTGAAGGAGCTAAGTAACCAACATATATACTTTAAAGGTATCTTGATTTCAGAATATGGGTCTAAGGATATGTTGCTTTGGAAAAGAGGTTTTGCTTTTGTTTCCACAGAAGATGAAGACCTGTGGATTTCTTCTAGACTAATATGGTTTGTTGGACCAAGACCCTGGAAAGGTCTCTGTGAACACCCTAAAAAATTACTTCACTCAACAAACAGAAGGATGCAGTTTGGAGAAGAACTATGCCCATATTCTCAAATATTGTTTATAAATGTTTCTTTACATTTAAAGGGGAATATGCTATAGTAATTTGCATTGGTATGAATCTTGCTCTATTAATACAAATTTAAGGTCAATTTTGTTATATCTATGTCTGCTCTTGATTAAGGTATTGTGTTTGTGTAGTTCATTTATAATTGTAATGTATAATTAAGAAATATAGGTCAATAGATAATCATCTATAATAGTCAA
>LOJH01053044.1:4947-17196 GCA_001685095.1 Ellobius talpinus
CAGCCTGGTCTACAAGAGCTAGTTCCAGGACAGGCTCCAAACCTTCAGAGAAACCCTGTTTCAAAACAACAACAACAACAACAACAAAAGACCTACTTGTAGGCATTAACTTTATGAGATTCTAACATACATTTTAAATTTATATTTATATTATATTATATTTATTTATTTGTGTGTTGAGGGGGAGGTGAGTAATATGGGTCTATCACAAAAATTTATTTCATTTTTTAAAAATTTTTATTTTGTAGAAAATACTGCAGTTTCTACCTGAACGAATTTTCTTTCGATGGCATTACCAGAGTATAGGTAAGATGAAAGCAAAGAATGTATTAGTGATATGAATTTCTACCAGTTGAGGTCCCAACAATGCTTCATATAACTAATACTATCAAAGTAGTGTATAGAAAGAATTAAAGGTATGGTAATTTAAATCAAGTCCAACTTGGACTTTGTAGGAAAATCTTTCTCACCACCACCACTGATCAAGTACAGAGAATAAGTGATTGGAGTGTTCAGCCCTGAATGCATCATTTATACCATATCTCTCCCACGAAAGGCCCAGGAAATAGCTTTTAAGAGGGGATGGAAGGAGTATTAAGAGTCAGAAGTGGAGGAGGGCTGTTATAGTCATGAACTCACAGTGATTGCAGCTGTATGCACAAGACCTGCACAAGATCAAGCCTGTTAACACTGTAGGATGGATGAAGCAGGGGTTTAAAAGAAAGCAGAGGATATGAACTTGGGAGGTGCTATAGTGGGAGGGGTCCAGCAGGTAGTGGGAAATGGAGATGACCAAAGAGATGTGTATTAAAATTTCAATTAATAAATTAAAATTAAATGTTATTTTAAATGTGCCCTTTGAGGTGTAGTCCCCGGGCTCCCCAGGAACATGCTAAAGATGCACTATTTCAGGCCTCAGTCTGACCTACTGAAGAGCATGATGGTCTTCTAACAAGAGACACAAAAGGATTCCTGTGCACATCAAGTTGAGAAGCACTGATCTAGAGTATTTTCTTAAATAATTGTACATTATTCCTTACCAAAAAATTATTCATTAAGCCTGCATTATTGATACAATATTTCTGTGTTTGAATGCTTTAAGATATGGCAGCCAAAGGGATTTTGAAGTAAAGCAAGTAACATTGCTGTCCTTTCTGCCCAGCTCTTTACATCTGACAGCACAGTAGCAATTTAAAATGCCCAAACTGCAGCATTCCAGGGAACCCACTGTGAATTCTGCATGTGCTTTTTAAAGAGCTCCTGCTTCCATCCTACTTATAAGACTCTATCACTTGGTACATTTTTTTTCTTTATCTGTTGGCTACACTGGAGGAAGCCATGACCCTTGGAATGGAATCTTCTTTATTTGATAATTTCTTTCACTATTTATTGAGGGAGAGACAAACCTTTGGGGCAGAAACAAAGAGCATGTCACCATTCCTGCTTTAGATGGGCCTCTCACCCTGTGAATAGATGAGAAAAGTAATTACAGTGTAATTGTGGCTGTGAGGGTAATATAGTCCAAGGGAGAAGAAAGGTAGATGTGTCTACCCAGGAGAAGTTGAGGGGATCCTTCAAGAGAAGTCACTTCCACTTGAGCCTTGAAGGGTGAGCAGGGCTTCTTGGCCTGAAAAAAGATAGCATCATCAGTAGATAGTCCAAAATCCAGAGTTCTAATTTTAGTTTAAGAATATTTCTATGAAAATAGATAATAAGCTCTTACTGAAACTGAATTTGAGTTTTGTGTTACAAATTTAAATTTCAAGAATATGAGGCATGTACACTATATACAACCACGGAACTTAGTGACTGAATCTTTATTCTGAGAGTTCCTTAATCCTTAAATCTTTCAAATAAGCGAAAAAAAATCCTTTTATCTGAGAGGTTTGCCCTAGCACTTCTCAAAGCTTTGCAATTACATATTTAAAATAGGATAAAAAATTAAAAATGCAAAATATCACCTTAAGAGGTACCCTGAGGACTTGTGAGATTCTGTGGTGTGGTAATGAGAAGTAATTGTGTCCAGCATTCTTTGCTGTTCAGGTAGCATCGTCATGGCCAGGATGAGCTAACCAGGGGACCCTACTTATCTAAGTTCATGAGGGAATGACTGTAAGTCATGCTCCTGTGAGCATGGAGCCACTTCTCTTGGTTAAGCAAAAGCTCCACAGCTTAGCCTTTCTTTCACCTCCTTGATCATCTGAAACCTTACTTTTCTTGGAGACACTTCTGTCTCAGGATCATGGAAATGAGGTCATGGCCCTTCTTTATGTAGTGCTAATTCCAGAAATGGTTCAGCACTCCTCTCCTTGGACTGTGCCAGCTCAGTACAATGCTGTCTCATCTCTTTTTTCATGGTCTCCTTCTTTCCCAGTCCTTCTCCTTGTTGCCCATAAGCTCATTGCCCCCTCCTCCATCCTCAAGTGGCTTCCTGCCCTTTGTTATCAGATAGGTAGCTGTCTGATCACAAGCCTCCATCCTGTTAGTCTCTTCTTACCTACTCACTTCTAGGTCGCCTGTTCTGATTTTTATTATTTATTTTTATAAAACAGTTTTATTGGAGGTGGAATAAAAATATATAAAAATTATCATGATTGTAGCAGTACCCCAAATTTCTTCAACCTCCTTAGTAGCTCCTCTGTTCCCCTTACCTACCTCAGCCCCAACCACTAATACAGTTTCACAAGATTCCCAAGGTATGACACTGAAAGTAAAACCCATAAGAGAAAAATTTCGATAAGTTGGATTTCTTCAGATCCACCACTGGTCTGCCTTTGCATTTTCTAGAGTCTCATTTAGATGGACTCACACAGCACTGTTCTTTTTGTTTGTTTGGTATCTGTCTTAAAGTTTTTATTGCTGTGATGAAATACCATGACCAACTTGGGGAGGAAAGGGTTTGTTTGGCTTCCATATCCTGAATCACTGAGGGAAGCCACGGTCGGAACTCACACTGGAGTTGATTCTTGCTGACTTGGTCCTCATGGCTTGCTCAGCCTTCTTTCTTATAGAACCTAGGACCCACCAGCCTAGGGTGGTAAGATCTACAGTGGGCTGGTCCCCCCCCCCCCGCATTTCCCACCAGTTAGGAAAATCCTCTATAGGCCTGCCTACAGCCTGAGGTTATGGAGGCATTTTCTCTATTGAGGTTCCCTTCTCTCAAATGACAATAGCTTGTATCAAGTTGACTCAAAACTAGCTAGCACAGCATCTTTTATACTCTACTTACTTTGAGATCTGTATGTTATGTACTAATAGTTCATTCCTTTTTTTTCTGAGTAGAACAGTATTCCCTTGTATGACTTTGCTATCTGTTGATCAATTCTCTTGCTGATACAATGTTCAGTTGATTCTCATATTTGGCTGTTATGCATAAACCTACTGTTAGACATTTATGTGCAGGTCTTTAGGTAGAAATAAGCTTTCCTATCTCCTGTAGAGCACACTTAACTGATAAACTGTTTTTTTTGCAGAGTGTCTGTATCATTTTATGTCCTCAACAGTGTCATGGTCCAGTTAATAGCAGGTGTTATGGTCAGTGTTTAGTTTTTAGTTGTGCTATCTCATTGACTTATAGTCTTAAAGTTTTTTTCATGCAATTTCTGTGTGTCTCTGGTAACATGTGTTTCAAGACTACCCATCTAAAAGTTGCATTGTTTTATTTTCTCAGTTTTTGATTTTGGGGGTTCCAATATTTTAGATGGAAGTCTTAACAGATATATGCCTTGCAAATATTTTCTCTATATTTTACTGTATTTTGAAGAACAATGTTTTTAATTTTTGAAGAAGTCCAATTTTTATGGGTTTTACTTTTTGTAATATCTAAAAATCTTTAAAAATATTTTATTTACTATTCATATATGTATAAAATATGTTTGGATCAAAGCTTACTCCTTATTCCTTCCCCTTCAGTTCCTCCTTTATCTGCCCAACCACTTTTCTCTCATATACTCTCTTTCTTTTTTAAAAGAAATATTGCTAAATCCTTTTACTGCTTCCTGTAAGGGCATAGGTGTAGGAGCATACCACACACTGAAGAATGGGCCCATATCCCTGAAGAATTGACTCTCCCTCCCCAACCAGCTATCAGTCGCCACTAGCTCCTCAGATGGGCACGGGATAAGAAGTCTTTTATTAATACAAAATCATAAACATCTCCCTTATTTGTTCATATGCCCCCCACCCCCAGTCCCACTTAGTAGACAGTCTGGTCTGGAATTCACAGAGATCCACCTGTTTTTGTTTCCCAAGTGCAATATCACACCTGACGTATTTTCTTCTAGTAATTTTATGGTTATGTTTCATGTTTAGGTCCTGGATCCATTTTTAAACAATTTTTTTTGGTGAATTTTACTTCCTTCAGTGAACCACTGTTCCTATGTACTTGCAGTGGATGTAGAAATGCCAGAAAATTCTGTGTTCTTCCTCCACTTGCCACTTGCTACTTGGTATGGTCTTTGCAAATCAGCAGCCCAGGGCGTTGTTCTTATGAAAAGACAACTGATGATATATGGTGGTATTGCTCACTTTACTAGTTTGAGATATGAGGCAGAGAACGAATTTTTAAAGAAAGAAACAAAATAAAAATAAGAAAGAGCTTTGTAATGTTAGCATTACATTAAAAATATCTATCTGAACTTTTAGCTTGGAAAATATTTTTGAAATATCTTTAAAAGATTTTCATTTGTGGTACATACTTTTAATCCCAGCACTCAGAGCAGAGGCACGTGGATCTCTGGAGTTCAAGGCCAACCTGGTCTACATAGTAAGTTCCCTGCCAGACTGAGCCACTGAGCTATCTCTCCAGCCCTCCGTTAATATATTTCAGAGATGTTACACTATGAGATACTTAAAACTGCAAGTTTCTGAAAAGAGAAAGGAGCAATCCTGCATAGCTGGATAATGCTACTCTCAGAAGACATTGTATACCAAACAAAAATCCCAGTGTGAGGTGTCAAATACCTCCTTGTAAATTGTTGGTCAGAGAGCCCACAGAAGCTCCATATCCCCAACAGTACATCAGTGCAGACCACAGTGCTGGAAGGTGCTATGCAGACTTCTGAAAGAGAAAAGGTATCAATAGTCTTAACTAGCCGTAAGCCTTATAGACTAGAATGCTGCCCTGTCAGACAGGATGTGCCCACTGTTGTGCACTTAGCAGCCACTCTAGTTCATATGCACAGGGCACACAGAAAAGTCGGCCTGGCAGTGTATGTGTCTGTGATCTCAGCACTCTTAGGAGGTAGGAGACACTGTAAAAGCTACCCAACCAAGAGGAAGTTCCTGGCTCAGTACCAGCTTTATTTCTCTATTTCTTGCATCCAAAGCTTCTGAAATCTTCAGTAATAGGGTCTTATCATCTAGTTCTGGTGGAAAACTAAGAATAGCAACAACTTGTATTATTTGGGGACCTCTAGCGCCTCTCATTTCATGAAATTTTTGTCTTTGTGGGCATGGGTGGCTCAGTCTAATTTTTTCCAGCTCCTCTCATTTACTAGCACATTTCAATTTTTTTAAAAACTGAATAATATTCCATTGTACATGCACCTTATTTTTATTAACCATTCCTCAGTTGATGGACATCTAAGCTGGTTCCATTTTTCAGCTGTTGTGAATAGAACAGCCGTGGAATGGGTGAGCAAGTTTCTCTGTAATAGGAATGTCAGCTATCTGGACTTTTTAAAAAGAATGTTTAAGAGGCTCCCGTACTCAAAATACTACTATCTTTAAAGTTATCTAACAAGAGCCTTTTGGGGGCCAGCCCCAGTGCCTTCTCAGGGTTCAGAGAGGAAGCAGCAGCCAGTGAAGGACTCAGGATGTCTGAGGGCAAATGAATCTCTCACTCCATGCTTTTGATTCAGTTTCTTTATTGTTCTGCTGTGCTCCAAAGTTTCCAGTTTATATAAACACTCAATCAGCAATTCTCTGCTGATAGCAAGGTTATAAGGCTTGAATTTCTCAGGGTCATAAGACAGATAAGAGCTGCACAAACTTTCTTTATGGCTCCAGGGAGGTGTGACTAGAAAAGCACCCAGGCACCACTAAGAGGCAAAAAAGTTGAGCTAGAAAGCTTTAAATCCTAAGAAGAAAAGAGGAATTCATGTGCTACATTCCTAAAAGTGATTAATTAGACTAGAGGTCTGCGATTGATAAAATGTAAAAGAGGGAGGAGCCTCACTTCAACCTGCTAGAGTTGTGGTGCTTGGGAACTCAAGGTAGCCATGATGAGAGCCATAAACTGTGGAAGAAGACATGCATTTTTCACCAATGTTAGCTAGCTGGGGGAGAAGGGGAATCTCTCAGATATAAGAATTGCATCTATCACTGTAAACGGTTAGAACAATAGGAATTTATGGTTATATAGTACAAAATCCGGGGTCTGACAATTTCCAGCCACCCATGCCAAACAGCAGCATTGTTTGTCCCCATGCCGCATTTGTGAAAAGAATTACTTTTCTCCAGAATTGCTTAAATGATCAATAGCTTTTCCTGTTATCTTTCAGGGCTAAGTCACAGGCAGTTAATTTCCTAGACTAAAATCCTGTAACAATAAGTAGGTATTGAGAGTAGGTACAAGGTATTAATGACCTTTTAGAGTTGGGAGTGGGGTGTTTAACTGAGGTTGTACTTTCCCAGATCAGCTGCAGTGAATTTGGGGCACCCAGTCTCCTCATCTGTGAGGACAATAAGTCAACAAGCTCAGATGTGCCGTAGCCTCCTCCTAGTGCCTATCTTTGAAGGTCCCAAATGTGATTTGGAAGACTCCTCTTGTGGCCAAATGTCCTACCAATAAAAGATAATTGCAGGGAGCTGGTTTCCAAGTTTATCTCAGGGAATGGAGCAGAGATTTGTCTTGAAAACAAAGGTTTTTGACTGTGTGACTAACTTTCTCACCAGGGTCCCACAGTTTGGGGGATAAAGTCACCCAAAATACTAGTACATAGGGAAAATTATGCCCAATAATTTAATACACTGCTGAACCTTGGGACAAATCCAACTAGAGAAGGAGAGTGCTATGGCTTCACAAGGATTTACAGCAAGAAGCACCGCTATTCAAAAGGCGGTATTCCCAGCATCTGGGCCTGCCTCCACCAGAATAAATTTTTTCTTGTGGGTTGACCTTCTGATTGGTTAGCTAAAATCTCACTGCATAATCCTGCAGACTGTGAGGTTGTTTGCCTTTGATGATCAGTCTTACATATTTGAAAAGGCATGCATTTTTTCCTTTCTAAAGCTGATCTTTAAATATTTTGAGTACTATTGTGTTAAGAACACTTGCTGCTCTTGCATAGGATGTGGATTTGGTTCCAAGCATCCTCACATTGAGTAGCTTACAACTGGCTGTAATTCTAGTTTCAGGGAATCCAGTGCCCTCTTGAGGTCAACTGCACTAACAGTGCACACACATACCTGTACATCCATGCATACATACATTGTATATACACACATAAATAAAAATAGAATAAAGTAAATGTACATATTAAATATTCCCTCATATGCCTTAAATATTTTTAATATACTCTTTCTAACTAGTTGTTTTAAACTTCCAGGCTCAACTTTAAAGAAGCTTCTACACACTGGAAATTCTATTAAGGTAATCATTTTTGATGAAAGTATAATGGAATATTTCTTTAAACTTTTTTAGATTTATTTATTTTGTTACAAGTGTTTGAGTGTTGTTTTGTCTACTTGTTTGTATGTGCACCACATGTGTGCTTGATGCCACCAGAGGTCAGAAGAGGGCATTAGATTGTCTGGAACTTGAGTTATGGATGGTTGTAATTAAAGACTGTGGAACTCTTCTAGCATGTTTCATTTGCATCTGATAACACACTTTAAATTCTCATTTACTTATGTATTTTCTTTTATTGTCATCTTTTTAATCGTTTAGGACAGAAAAGGAGGAATGTGTGTTTTTGAATTCTGAAGCTAGGGTAGAGACGGAAATGAGTGTAGAGTGAAAAGGGACACGTCTGTTCACTTCTGTTGGGTGCTGCTCACCATTGGGATCATGGTGAAGGTGTGCAAGGGCGCTGAGGATTGACACAGGCAGGGAAGTAGGGAAACAGAGTCCCATTTAGCTCCAAAGAACATTTTGTTAACATGACTGAAATTCTGCTCTGTTATCTCATAGTGTAAATGTGGAAGGAGAATATCTCTGCCATTGCTCCTATGGACAATTGAGCATTGATGATGGGGATAGTGTTGTCTTACAGAATGAAGTGCTATTGATAGTTCAGTGGGAGCCAGGCACTTCTTGATGTGCCTTATGTGTGTTAGCTCACTCTGTCTTCCCATTTCACAGATGGGCAACTAAGACAGAGAAGTCAAGTGATTCTCCATCTATCATAGCTAGACAGTAGCAGAGGGTAAATTTGAACCCAGGCTCCCTAGCTCTAGTGCCCAATCTCTTAGCCTTTGTACTACATTACATTCTTGCTTCTTAATGAGAGAAGAGCTTGTGTACTTGATATCTTTATCCTCTCCCCTTCTCTCCCCTACTTCCCTTTCTCTTTTTTGGGGGTGGGCAGGATTTTGCTTTGAAGTTCATGCTGGCCTGAGATTTGAGATTTCCCTATCTCAGATTCCCAAGTGCTGGGATTACAGATGTTATACCACCATACCATACCTGTTATTCTCTCTCTCTCTTTTCTTAAGACTGATGCTGTATTGCAAAGCATTTCTACAAATATATGTTAAATGTTTGATTTATATTGCTTTTAATTTTGTTTTTAGATAAGATGTGAAGGAATCAGACTGTTTCTTTTGTGGCTTCAAGCACTTCAGACAAACTGTGCAGAAGAGCAGGTGCTGATTTTCGCTTGCCTGGTGCCTGGTTTCCCAGCGGTCCTGTCATCCAGGGGTCCCTGCACACTGGAGACACTCATCAACCCTAGCCCTAGTGTAGTTGATGGTAAGCAGCATTACCAGGGCTGATATGCTAAAATGACATTTTTAATTTTTATTTTTAGATATATGTATGTGTGTTTATGTGTCTATGTATATGCCTTATGTGAGTGGGTACCCGAGGAAGCCAGAAGAGGACACCAGATCCCTCAGAAGCTGCCATTACAACTGATTGTGAGTCGTATGTGTGCTGGGAGTAACTGGTTGTGGCCCATATGACATGGGTGCTGGGAGCCAGACTCAGGTCGTCTGGAAGAGCAGCAAACCAAGTGCTCTTACCTTCTGAGCCATCTCTCCAGCTCCTGAAATTTCTCTTGAGCTTACCTTGAGGTTTCCTTGGTGTTGATGTTCTTGAATAGAAATTCTGATGAAGTCTGAAGATTATTGCTTGTGATTCACAGAGGACTCCTAAAGACATTTAGAATCCATCAGTTCAGCCCACAGTACCACAGAAAAGAGTAAAAAACCTGGAAACATGGAGTAGTGGCATAAGCGTATGATACCTGTACTTGGAGGTGGAGGTAGAGGCAGGAGGATTAGGATTTTAAGGTTATTCTTGATTGCCTAATAAGTTTGAGACCAGCCTAGGCTATATGAGAGTCTCTTGTCTTAAAAAACAAAACAAAACAAACAAACGAACAAACAAACCAGAACAAAAAAACCTGGAGCCAATTTTCTACTAAATTATAGTGAGAATATTTCTGAAGTGACAGAAATAGGAGTGGAATGCAGGGTGCAGATGTTGGCTGTAGTATGAAGTAACAAGTGTTTTGTGTCAGCTAATGAAATTGAAATGTCCTCCCTATCCACCGTCTCTTGTTCTTATCACTATTGTTTCTTTAAGAGGCCATTCATCTCACTTTGCCAGCTGTGTTTTTCCATGTAGCATTTATAGAAGGACAGTAGTGGCCTCATTGGTCTATCTGTGTCCTGTGAGTGTCAGCTTACTGTGTAACACGTCATTGCATTGGATTTTAGGTTGACAAACACAGAATTTGATGGGAAAGAATGGTCCAGAGGAAGAAAAGGCTCCGTGGACCTTTATGCTGGGCCCTAAGCCCTAGTTCATGCTGGTTTTGGGTAAAGTTGAGCAGTTCCAGTAGCTGGATAGATGTGTTGTAATAGAGACCATTTCTAAACTTCTATTTAAAATTGATAAATAAGCTCTTACTATTTTTTACCCTTTAGCAAAAATATACCCAGAAGAAATCACCCCACTTCTGCCAGCCATATCAGGGGAGAAGACTGCTGAGGACCAAACCTGCTTTTTTCTTCAAATACTGTTGAAATATATGGTTATTCAGGTCAGAGAAAAACCAAGCTGTCTCACTATTTGGTTTATTTTTGTAGGAAGGAGAATCACTGCCTCTTTTCTTTCTGTGTGTCTGTATTGCTTTCACTGGGGTGATTTTTATGTAGTGATTCATTAAACGCAAGGCGTGCATTATTGCTGGGCCACTTCAGCAAGACTTGTTGTGAGTACTTTTTGTGTGAGTTATTTAAAGTATTTTTACTTAAAAAAGTTATACATCATTTGGCGATTTCATACACAAATGAAATATATTTATATCATCTTCATACCTCTTTCTGCTACCTCTTCCTGTCTCTTCTTTCCCCATCATCCTTCCAACTTCATGCTTCCTCCTCTTCTTTTCTTTTCTTTTCTTTTTTTTAAAGTCAGAGTCTCACTATGTAGCTCTGGCTGGCCTGGAACTTGCTGTATAGATCAGGCTGACCTCAGACTCCACCTACCGCTGCCTCCTGAGTGTGCCAGCTTACCCAGCACCTCCTTTTTAAAATAACCCACTGAGTACAATTAGAGCTGTTCAAATAGATGTGCTTATATGCAGGGCCGTCTATTGGACCATGGGTAGCCTACCATGGGCCACACTGCTGAAGAAAACTGACTCTCCTTCACCCAGCCGCTATCACATGCCAAAAGCTCCTCCTCTGTCCATTTTAGAATGTTGACTTACTTGACCCTGTGAAGGCAACCACAGCTCCTGTGACATGCCCTGCCCTGTCTAGGAAACAGCTATTTTGTCATAGTCCTTCTTGACCTCTGACATTTAGAATTTTTTTGTCCTCCTTCCAAGATGTTCCCTGAGCTATGGGACAGGAGTAACACATACAGGTGTCCTAGGTGGGACTGAGCATCCCACGGTCACTTATTCTGTGTACTTTGAACAGTTGGGAGTCTCTGTACAAACCACCATCCAGCACATCAAGAAGCTTTTCTGATGAGGGATGTGAGGTGCTAACTATGGGAATAAACAAGAGTGTTTAGAAGGCAGTTTGATAGTGTGCCCCTTTAGCAAAATAGGTAGGATCTGCCCTAGGGCCTGTGATATTCAGTCATGGGTTCTTGGCCAGGTTTA
The DNA here is from genome assembly GCA_001685095.1 of Ellobius talpinus. Lineage (NCBI taxonomy): Eukaryota > Metazoa > Chordata > Mammalia > Rodentia > Cricetidae > Ellobius > Ellobius talpinus. The sequence goes on from LOJH01053044.1 coordinate 16,233, forward strand.
CCATACCTGGAATTTGTATCATCTTTTGACCTTTGTTGAAATATGATTTCATTATATTGTTACCAATATTGTCATTTAAACATTTATAATAGGAATCTTAATCTAACATCATTTCATGTTTGTATATATTAATTTAAACTGTAAATATACAAATGTTCTTTCCCACATATTATCCACAGGCTGCAAGTTTGGAATGGAAGAATAAGGAGAATCAAGATACTGGTTTTAAATTTCTTTTTACATTATTTCGAAAGTATTATCTTCCTCATTTGTTTCCATCATTTACTAAGTTAACCAGTGTCTACAAACCTGTACTTGGTAAGTACTCTTTGATTCCTGTGTGGATGTCATCCACAGGGAAACTATACAGTAGATTTCATAATAATCCCTTTAGGCAAAATGGTCACACTAAGTTCATATTGAATGGTAATATTATTGTGAGAAGATAAAGTTACTTAATGAACAATTCAATTATGTGAACTCACTAAGATTTTTGCCTCATGGAAATAATTGAGGCAGGAGAATTGTGAGTTAAAAGCCAACTTTAGCTACATGTAGAAATTCTGTATTTAAAAGGAAATCACGAAAAATGATTTATTGTCAATGTTTTAGCCTCAACAAGGTACTCCAGGAATATAGGAAGTAGTTAAGATAGAAGGTAGGGCTTATGGCAAGTTCCTATCTCAAATCCAGCCGTATAGAATTCGTGTTTGATGAAACTTAATGAAGTTTCTGAGTTCATTTAGATGAAAAGTCTTGGCTTCCTAAGTGTCGGGATTACAGAGTTGCACCACCATGTCTAGCTTTAGATATTTTTTGTTAAAGTTCATGTTTGCTTTTACATTTGTTCCTGTCATAAAATAACATTAAATTAGCTGTTCAAGAAATGAAGATATATTCACTATTATAGTCTTGTAGCATGAGGGCCGGCTTGTTGGGGTTTCTGTCCTGCCCAGTACCCCAC
>LOJH01053046.1:0-12249 GCA_001685095.1 Ellobius talpinus
TTTATTAACCAATGAAAGTAACACATAGACAGATGACCCTCCTCCATCACCGCTCCTCTGGTAGAGAGGCCTTAGAGCTGAGCTCTGCCCTTTTCATGCTGGTAAAGTCCTAGCTGAGCTATCCACTTCTTTTGTGGCCCAAGGTGTTTCTTCTGCTACACTCTGGTAAAGGGAAAGCCACAGAAGAAATGAAGCAATCTCCTCCAGCTCTGTTTAAAAGTTGTTACTTTTTCTGATCATCCTTGCTCGCTCATAAGGGAACATCTCAAAAAGGTGTTTATGCTTAGTTCCCTAAGAGATGTCTGCTGTGGGATAATGCTCTTGCACACTATAAAGGTTTGTCACTCCTGTTGGTTTAATAAAATGCTGATTGGTCAGTATCCAGGCAGACAGTATAGGCAGAGCAAGCAAACTAGGAGAATTCTGGAAAGAGGAAAGGCAGGGAGTCAGTCACCATCCAGACACAGAAGAAACAAGATCAGATTGCCTTACTGAGAAAAGATACCTAGCCCTGTGGCTAAACATGACAAGAATTATGGGTTAAGTTGTAAGAGCTAGTTAATTATAAGCCTGAGATCAAACAGTCTATAATTAATATAAGCCTCTGCGTTTCTTTGGGACTGAATAGCTGTAGAACAGCGTGGGACAGAAATTTCTGTCTGTAGCTGTCCCAGCAATGTTCCTCTATTAGGCACCAGTAAATGAAGAGCTTCACCCAAGACTCTTTAAAGAAAGCAATTTGTTTGGGAAGTAGGAGTCTAGGAGAGTGGCTGCTTCTGTCAGTGTGGGAAGGACAGTTGGCAAATGAAAAGGCAGATGGGCTTCTATGGGACTTCTTAGGGGCAGAGTTTTCCCATGGAGAAGTTTCTCCTGCTCAGGGATTGGTTGGTTTTAGGTGGCTAGGTGCAGAAATGGCTCAGCTTTCAGGACCAAACTGTGTTTCTTTTACTGATCCATTTTTTTTTAGCTTTTTGGCTCTAATTTTAGGGCAAACACAAATAACTTCATTCACTGGCTCGGATTCTAGGAACAAAGTGTATTTCTTTGGCACTGGTTTCAGAGTCAGGATGTGTTTCTTAGGACGTGTTTCTTTGTTTCTTATTGCTTTGCTCAGGGATAACGTGTTTCTTTCACTGGCTCTGGTTACAGATACTAGGTGTGTTTCCTTCACTAGCTCTGGGTTTGAATCAGGATGCATGCTCAGGGATTGATTGTTTTCCTGCTCAAGGATTGGCTGGTTTTCCTTGCTGGCCCTTTTACCCTAAATATTTAGAATTCATGTTTCATTTGGGGAGGTTGTTCAAATTTCTTTCTATATTTTTAATTATAACCTAATTATTTCACCTTACCCCTTTGTTTCCCCTCCAGCATCCCCACCGTTTCCCCACTCTCAAATTGAGTCACCTTTTCTTTAGTTAATGCCACACACAGAGACACAAGTGTGTGCATGCACACACACACACAAATTCACAGATGTGTTAACAAAAATAGATATTGAACTCATATTTATTGCTCCCATGTGTGGTGTCAAAGTTGACAACATTGCAATGGATGTCCATTTAGGGAACTCACCTCTAGAAAGGCTAATTTTATTTCTCTTAGCAGCTGTTAGTTGCTGGTAGTTATTTGACAAGGGGTGAGATGCCATGAATATTTTCCTCTGCTGCATGAACATGTTTGTTGATGCTGTCAGTCTGTGTTCAGGGCTTGTTTATGCTGCATTTTTGAAAAGAGGGAATCATATAGCAGGCTTCCTTGCTTTCTGAACTACATAATCTTTCAGTTCCCTTTTCCATGTTCCCAGAGCCATTGGGCCAAAGCCATGCTGCAGATGTATCCATCTCAGCTTGACACCCCACAATTGATCTTTACATTGTGTCCAGTTGTAGCTTTTTGTAATGGTCTCCATATACTGCAGAGAGAAGCTTCTTTGGTGAAACCCATGGAATATGAACAGCTTACATGTTTTATAACAGGTGAAATAACAGCGAAACTGTGACTCATATACACAATGAGATATTCAGCTATAAAGAAAAATGAAATAATGAGATTTTCAGGTAAATGGATGAGCCTTGAAAAGATTAGATTGAGAGAAGTAACCTACACAACCCCACTAAAAATGTCACACATTTTCTATCATCTATTAGTAACTCCAAATCCTCACATGTGACTATGTAACATGGAGTACCTGCAGAAGCAAGAAAGTGGAATGGGACCATGAGATGTTGGCTGAAAACACAGCACACTTAAGACACATGATTTGTATTGTTTAGGTTGGATCTAACTTGAAAATCTCCTTTCTCCCATCTAGCTTTCACACCATAGTGCCAGAAAGTACAATGGAAGTTACGAAGAGACAGAAGAATGGTCCTACCTATAGATCAGAAAAAATGACCAGTTTGACATATGGTTAAATAGTGGCACTTAAAGGCTGGTGTTATCCAACAGGTATTTATGTGAACTTAAACTACACACAACTGGGAGAAACTTTCTCCTGGTACTAGAAATGTAATCAAATAGCCCAAACAAGTGAGGTCAGTATTTTCATCTTAGAAAATAATCTAACACCACACTTTACTAGACCACATAATTCCTTAACTACATTTTGATTCTTATTCTTGATATCCACGTATCAGTGTTTTCAACTTTTAACTTGCAATGATGAAAGAAATATTTGTTTTCAATGTCAAATCAAAGAGGGAACTCTAACATAGACACACCCTAGCTACCTAAATGTGAGCTGAATTAGGACATGCTAAAGTGCCTGGGGAAAATGACATGCAGCCTCAGTCATGCACAAATAACTATCGGCAATTAAGGAATGCTGAGAACAGGACAAAGTATTCCTTAGGGGAAAGTATACTAATTGGCTATTCAATAACAAATGATCGGCCCTGAAAACATAAACAGAAGTAACATTGTACGAACTGGGCAGTTTATATTTAAAAATATGTTCATGTAACATCAATTAATGAAAAAAGAGTTCATGAATTTGAAAGACAGAAGGTTTATAGGAATATTTGGGGGAAGAAAGAGGTAGAAATTACACAATTATAGTATACTCTCAGAACTAAAATTTTTTTGTTGAAAAGAGTTTTTTGTTCATACAACATGTTCTGACCATAGTCCCCCTGCCCATCTCATTCCAGATCCTCCCCTCCTCCGCACCACAAAAGAAAACCTCAACATAGATTTTTTTGGCATGTTTCTTAATTTAAGAATGATTGCCATGCAATTAGAAAATGTCAGTATTACTTGTTAGTGAAAAATTACTGTTGAATAACTTAATTTTATAGAAACATCTTCTCTGAGCTTCCTAACCAAGTAAAAAAGTTGGTTGTGCTGTTGGATACCTTTAATACCAGTACTTGGGAGGCAGATACATCTGTGAGTTAAAGGTCTACATAATGATCTCTATGTCAGCTAGGACAAAGAAGAAGGAAGGAAGGGATTAATATATAAGATATATTTAAAACATTTTTCTATTTGGCTGCAAAATAATATAAAATTTATAATTTTATGCTATAATTATTAAAATTACTACTGAATGTGATTGAAAATTAAACTTGAAAATGGAACTAACTTACTCTACTCTGTGTGAGAGTTAAAAATTAGCTGCCTAAGATTGTCTGAAATCAGTATAAATTTTATCTTTTGTCTTCTCAACCAGCCTCTCAGAGACTAGTTCCTTCCTTTGTTCTATTAATAAAAAAACAGGAGTACCATTTAAATACTTTCTGTTCCTTATGGGTACTATTTTCATCTGTTTCACCTCGATTGCATAACCCATCATGCAGAAACAAGCACATTTGTCAGGCTAAATATTTTAAATAGTGGTGTGCATGGCATTCATCAAGAGGTTTATAAATTATTTCATGGAAGAAATGTTACCCATAACTTTTTATTAGTGCAGCTGAAAATAATAGAAACTTAATAGCGGAAGTCATTATCTATCACTTCTTATTGTCAGTGAACACCATGTCTGTTTTCTGTAATTCTTTTTGTTGTTATTGTGCATTTGTGATATTTTTTAATGCATAGATTTTAATTTTACATTGTCTATTAATTTATAATGTCTTATGAACCTCTGTAACTATGACAAGTATATGTGTAAAATTATCAGGACATTTTATTAAATATAGTTTGGAAAACATATTCCAGAATAATCAATATTCTTTCTTGATTCTAGATACTTTAACTTGTTCCTTTTATGAATTCAAAACCTTACCCATTGTTGTAGCCGAAGACAATATAAATGACTGAATGTCATCACTATCTTTAAGTCCCTCCTAAGCTTCAACACCTCACCTGATTTTATGTGCTTCTTTTTTTTCTTAGAGTCCTCACTGTGAAGACTTGCATTGCTCTTTTGAAAATGAAATGGTTTGCTATGAAATAAGTCCATGAACTAGACGTATTTTTATGTGTTTTGAAAATACTTTAAGCCTTCAAAAGACAGAAATAATACAGATAAAAATAGATATCTTTTAAATGGCAGACAAGTATTTTTAATTGATTATAAGGAATATAAGGAAACTAGATATTAAATAGATACAACACATATATATTTTGGTTATGAAATGACTTAAAACCCTTTTTATTTTAGTGAAAACATTGAATTTATGATAGGGAGACACAAGAGGCTAAATTATGATTGCCTGGAGATTTATATGCCATCCTCAAATGTGAATGTTATGTGGCAAGTTGGACTTTATAGATATTATTAAAGTAAGAATATTGAGACTATGTGATTATCCTACATTATCACCATGGGCTTGATGTAATCAGGAGATTCTTAATAAAAGGAAGAGGTAGGGAAAGAGAGATGGCTCAGGTGTTAAGAGCACCTGTTGAAGCAGAAATTGGTTGACCACTCACACAAGTTCTTGGCCAACATTGCCCTAGCACATTTTGCAGAAAGGACAGATTGTAGGTTAATGGTTTTGTGGCTATATTGATGTCCAGGTTTCTCTTTCCATACCTACCCGCATAGGTATCAATGGTTTGGTTTACATATTTTAGTTTTCCAAATTCTACAAAATGGAACATATCCTATGTCAAATTCCTTTCCTTTGAGTCCTCTTTGTTATTTCCTGCAGGTAGTAATGTCTGACTAGCTAAAGAGCAAGTAAGATATTTCCTTATAATTTCTTTGGCTTGTTGCCATGTGATGGAAAAGTTGTTTTTTTTTTAATTTTGCTATTGACATTTTTTAATGAAATTCTGAGGCCTCCAGCACATTTCCAATTAATAATTGATCGATTTCTGTATTACCTTGTGCTTGAGGACCCTGAAGACCAATATGGGATCATATGTGTGTTATGTATATTGGATGATTCCTATTCCTGATTATTTATTGAAACTGAATAAGTAATAAAGTCAATTTTGTATCACCTCATATTAATTCAGTAATTTCAATATGCAAAACAACTCTTTCTGCTATTTTGAATCTGTAATTATGTTGAGAGTTTCCCTTAAATCCATTAGTACCATGAGAATAGCATATAATTCTGCCCATTAGTACCATGGGAATAGCATATAATTCTGCCTTTTGGACAGGATAAAAAGGGTTTATGTCCACTTAACTCAAATTTTCTGATTTAAAGCCTGCCTTTTCTGATTTACTTGCATCAACATAGAATGTAGTGGCTTTAGAGATTGGTGTTCCCAATACAATGTTAGGAAGGATCCAGCTAGTTCTCTTTATAACTTGAATTCTTTTGTTTTTGGAATATTTGTTTTTAATCTCTCACAAAATAATTACTGCAAGCTCTTTGTCAGGGTTCACTTTCTGCCCATAATTTGTCAATTTCATATTTAGTGAATAGTACTATACTTTCTGCTGGGTCTATTCTTGCTAATTAAAAAAAGTCTCAATTTTCCTTTTAGAATTAACTCAGAGACATTTTCCCTACAAGTTTTTATTTTTTATTGGTTTATGAGGTAAAGAGATCCATTCTATGATAATATCTTTCCTCTGCACTAAAATTCCTGTAGTGGAATGTTTGGAGGGTAATGTGACCAGAACGCAGCTTTGGATTCACATGATTCACATGTGTGATCTGTATTTCTCTTCCACCAAAGCCAATTTTATTTCAGCTTCATTGATAATTTATTGGGACTATTTAAGTCTTTATCACCATCTAAGGTTTCATTTAAATGAATCAGTTCATCAGGTTCTATTGTAATAGTAGGCAGTATATTGGAAATGTCTCTTAGTCTTTGAAAGCCATTAAGAGTCTTTAATTGATCTCTTCAAATTTGCACCTTTTGGGGTCTAATTTTTTGTAAACCTATTTTATAGACTAAATGTATAGTAGAATCTCCTCCCTATATTTTTTTTCAGGAGCAATTTGTAATCCCCAACAAGACATAATTTTCTTTACTTATTCAAACTTTTTTTCTAAAGTATCTACATTTGAATCAGAGAGTAAGTTGCCATCCTTGTAATGGTAAACTATAGACTGAGGAAATTACTTGTGTATTATTTCCAATAGCTTATTTGCAAAATATTAGCACAGGGCATGTCTCTTTAACATTCCCTGTGGGGGAATCTTCCATTGATATTTCTTAAAGGACTGAGAAGTATTATAAGTAGGCACTGCAAAGGCAAATTTTTCTATCTTTTTCTTGTAAAGGCACAGTGAAGAAACAATCTTTTAAATCAATAACTATAAAATGTCATCCTTTAGGTAATAGAGAAGGCAAAGGATACCCCTTCACTGAGAGCCCATTGGCTGAATCACCTTATTTACAGCTCCTAGGTCTGTTACCATTTTCCATTTCCCAGATTTCTTTTTAACAACAAATATAGGAGAATTCTAAGGGCTGACTGATTCTTAAGTATGCTGAGCATTTAAGTGCTCCTGTACCAGCTGTTCTAAGGCATACAACTCTGTTGTTAAATGCCATTGTACACCCCCATACAAGTCCGCCTGTCAACCATTTCAAAGGTAGGACTATTAGTACCTTTAAAAGACCAAGAGCTATTGTGCCCTGTTCTTGTACAACCTGAATGTTTGGTGACTCTTCTTTATAACACCTTTAATATTTTCAAAGAAATATACATTAATGTATGTATGGTTAGTTTTTAAGATTGGAGGAATGTTAATTTGAGTACTACATTGCTGTAACAAATCTCATCCCAAAAGTTCACTGTTTGGTTAGCCACAAATGTCTTCAATTTTCCTCTCTGACCCTCTGGTCCTGTGCATTTGACACATCTTTTGGTTTGCCCTACCTGAAATAAAGTTTCAACTCCTAAATGCTGAAATTCACATCCTAAAGAGGCCAATTTGTATGTCAAGATTCTGGTGCAATTATTGATGAATTCGTACCTGTGTCTACAAGGCCTTCAATGACAACATAATTTATTCGTATACTTTATTTTGGTCTTTATTTATAGAAGTTTGTCAGAATATTTTCTTTATGGTTTCTCCTGAATTTTTTTATTCTCTTCTCTACAGCTTTTCTATCATACAGACCAGTAGGGTTTCTTAATATAGGCATTAGCCTCTTTGATTATTATGGGAAGGAATTTTCTCCATGGTTTCAGGAAATGACTGAATCAAATTTAGTTTGCAGGCCTATAAAAGAGTTTCCCAATGTTAAAGGGTTGCTTTGAATGTCCCTTCTTGACCTACATTCATTGCCTGCTTTTGCCAGACCTTCTGCATAATCCAGAAGGGAGAGTCATTCCATTTGAATTATGCTCAGGAAAAACATTGTTTCTAGGAGTTCCCTGTTTACAATCCCCTTTAGGTGATTATGTTTGCCACCACTGAAATACTTGACATTTCAATTTTTCTTCAAACATTGTTTCTAGGAGCACCCTGTTTGCAATCCCTTTTTAGATGACTATGTTTACCATAATTGAAACACTTGACATTTCAATTTGTCTCCTATCCATGTATCATCATAGTCATGAGATTCAATATTGATTATATCTCAGATCCATTCTTCCAAGAGTGCTGATCTTGCCTTTACCCTTTTTGCATTGTTCATTAGCACTTTCAAAAGCCAGAGATTCAATTATTATTTGTCTAGTTTCTGAATCTGGTATCATTATATTTACTGTTGAAGTCAGTCTTTGTCAGAAATCCATGAAGCCTTCTTTTGGGCCCTATATAAATTTAGTAAATTACTTAATTTTCTTTCCTACTTTCCCACTTCTGTCCCAAGCATTCAAAGTTGCTGTGTGGTATATATTTAGGATGTGGTCATCATATAGAGATTGCCTTTGTACATCAGCATAATCTCCCTTTCTAAGAAGTTGGTCTTGGTGTTTTCCGTACTGCTAGCCCTACTTTCTTGGTCGATGGTCTTAGCTTCTTTCACCCAAGTCATCCACTCTAATTGAACAACAGGGAACAAAACTGCTTTAACAAAATCTCTCCTATTTCTAGAGATAATTGTATTACAAGTTGACCAGGAGTTTAATATCTGTTTCACGAAAGGTGAAAGCAAGCCATATGAGATTATCAGTACTTTTGAATTTTCTTAAATCTAAGATTTCCACAGGAGTCCATTATCTCTTATACAGCCTTGGGAATAACCTTCATTTGGTTGTTTCTGTAAGGTAACTGAATTGATTAAAATTGGTTGTTTGAAAACCTTAGACTGTTCATCTTTAAACATATTGGTTCTACATGAAATTCCTCTGTCTGAATCTGAATATCTCTATGATCTGTTTTATTAAGCTTTTCTACAACTTGTATCTTAGCACTTACATTAACCAACATTTTTATGAAAAAATGATTAAACTGTTAATATTATAATTGACATTATACAAGTTCCATCTATATTGGTTATCTTCTCATTTAATTGTTCCATTTTCAAACTGTCCAGCATATTATTATTCAGAGACCTAAGTCTGCCCATTGTAGTATTGTTTCCCATTTTTAATGTGGGAAAACTCTCTCTTTTGACTAATTCTACACTTTAAGGAAACTTAATTGTTTTACCAAATCTGATGACTTGACAATGTCAGTGAACTGTGAGGCACAGCACATCTGAGTATATAGCACAGGTGGTGAACTGCATGGCTGAGGAACAGCTGCAGATGCTAGCAGACAGCCACGAGGTGCCAGTGGCAGCCCAAGGAGAGGGAGTATAAGGAAAACCTGCAACCCACGGGGGAGAGAGAGAGAAATGACTGAAAAAGGCTCATGGGTTGTGCATAAAAAGCAAGTGTGATGGGTGCTTCCTGAAGGCAGAGTCAGTCAGTTTAAGGTGGGAAAATCCTGTGGCATTTGGAACCCAGGTGCCTGTGGAGTTTTGGCCTGTGGAGTTGGTTGCAGAGAGGCTGTAACAACAACAACAACAACAAATTTCAAACTTGCTTAGATGCTTAGGGAAAAAAGAAAAAAAAAATTAGATAGGCAGGGTCAGTGCCCCACATGCAGCCCCAGCCTGTGCCCATGGCTACAAAGCTACAGGAAGTGCTTTTTTGTTTGTTTGTTTAAGTCCTGCTTTTAAGTTGGGTGCCAACATGTAGCCCTACTTATAATTGGTTTTAATAATAAAGGCCCAGAGTCAGATATTGGGGGAAATGCTGGGAGATCAGAGAGATGAAGGACCAAATCCACAGACACCTTACTTCTCAATTTCCCAGCAAAAAGGATGCAGTTCCTGTTTCATCCTGCCTTATCACTTCCTCTCTCTGCCCACTCATATAACTTCCCGTCAGTCTGTACAGACCTCCAGACCTCTATGGTTAGCTAGTGACTAGCTGCATTCTCTGATTTTCAGGCAAGCTTTATTTGTACAAAAAAAGATATCAACATACTAATTCCTTACCCTTGATGACCTAAAACAATAAAAATTTATTATGAAACAGCCCTAGCAGACCACTATTATAAATCAATCTCACTTAGCTAAAATCAGCATGTTGATAGGGATGCATTAATTCTGGAGAATTTGAGAAAGTCCCATTCATTGTCTCTTGGGGTCTCCAAATGTTAAACACATTTACTCCTGTGTCACTGTTTCAGCCATGAACCATTTCACCAAAAACTCTTGCTTTTATGAATCTTCTATTTCCACCTTGATTTAAAAGGGATTTTGTGATTACTTCACACATATGATAATCACAGGTTATGACATTCATGACATTCAGTTTAATCACATTAAATTAAACTACAACTTAATCACATAGCATGCAATTTCAAGGATCATGAAATGGACATCAAAATGAGGTTTGTATTCTACTCGCTTTAATGAGTTCAAAAGCATAAATGTCAGTAACACATAAAGAACAGTCTCTTAAAATACCAGGAGTATATGAAGGGATCAAAAGCAATGTGAATGGTAAAGTTTCATCCTAAATCATATTGTGTTCTGTATTAGAAGAATTGGATATTATTCTAGTAGTTTATTAATATTTTCCTGTATAAGATTAACTTTGAATTTCTTTAAATGAATGGACTAACTATAAATCAAGAGCAGATAATTTTATACACAATGTTGAGGGTTGGGAAGAAAGATAGTAGACAAGACATGAAAATAAGTAAATAAAGATAATTTTCAGTTGGAATATTGAAAAAACTTAGTCAGTGATTAGACTAATATGATAAAGTGTTCTTGAGATTACCACTTTGGTAAAACTGTAGTATACACACAAGGACCATAGAACAAGAGGTATGTACAAGAGCAGGAAAATATTTGCTTTAAACACTGGATGGGTATGGTCTTAGTGTTGTTATTGTTGTAAAGAGATATCATAACCATGAGAACTCTTATAAAAAATCTTTTAATTGAAGCCTGCTTAGTGTTTCAATATCAGAATGGCAGGAAACATGATGGCATGTTTCCTCAGTCTCAAAGAATAGTCTAGTCAGGACTCGACCATAATCCAAATTTTTTTTGGGTCCTCACAAGGTTATCAGTGTCCCTAATCAGCAAGAAGAAGCCTAGAAAACTATGCATACTTTCCCAAATAATGGTTTATGCATGTTTGCCTTTGTTTAGAATGTTGTTTATAAGTTGTTACGGATAATGGTCAGGAAAAAACTAAACAAAGGAGATTAGATTCAGAGTTCTTGTTTTGAAAAGGAAAAAAAGGGGAAGTACTGAGGGATAATGCTCTTGTACCCTGTAAAGATTTGTCACTTGTATTGTTATTGTTCAATAAAATATTGATTGGCCAGTAGCCAGGCAGGAAGTATAGGCAGGGTGACCAGGCAGGAAGTGTAGGTAGGGTGATCAGAATAGGAAAATTCTGGGAAGAGGAAAGTCTCAGTCTGTTTCACCACTCAGACACAAAGGAAGCAAGATAAAAATGCTGCACTGAGAAAAAGTACCAAGCCACGTGGTAAAACATAGATAAGAATAATGGGTTAATTTAAGTTGTAAATGCTAGCTAATAATAAGCCTGAGCTAATAGGTCAAATAGTGTTGTGATTAATATAGTTTCTCTGTGATTATTCATATCTGGGTGGCCAGGAAATTAAACAAAGTCCCCAGTTGCATTATCTGGTGAAAGGCAAAGATAAAAGGAGGGGTGAATATGTTGAGATATTTTTGTTATATTTCATACTATAGGAAATGTGAAAACAAAATAAGCATTGCATCATAGCTTGCAATGTCTATCATAATTATATATGAACATTTAAGCCACAAATTAATTTACATCTAAAATTCTATTTAAGTTGCTTCAGCTACTCCTAAAATTGAATCTAATGTTTGTACTACAGATGACAAGTCTTGGACTGTCTAAGTTTTATATCTCTGACATAAACAACTATGATGAAATTGGTTTGTGTTTTTAGCTTGTTTGTGGTGCTCTGTATATGTACTGGAATCCATGTAATTTAACATGAAGCATGACAGTGCTTCTGATCAGTGTACTCATAATACTGTGGTAATTTTAGATTGTTTTCCAATTGTATGATCATGAAAAGTTTATTTTAAACTAAAAATTAATTTTCTAAGGTCAGTACATACACTGAGCTCAGATTTTCTACATTTAGTGTGATTTCTATACTTATACTAAGGAATTTGATTACTTTATTTGAATAAATTAGCATATAGTGATTAGAAAATTTCAATATACTAAAAGAATTACCTTTGTTTATGGCTAGAGTCATTTGTCTTTTTGGGTCTGGCTTACCTCACTCAGGATAGTGTTTTCTATTTCCATCTATTTGCAAGCAAAATTCAAGATGTTATTGGTTTTTACCGCAGAGTAGTACTCTAATATATATATATTCCACACTTTCTTTATCCATTCTTCCATTGAGGGGCATCTAG